>JAACNH010000098.1:595-103201 GCA_019447015.1 Hymenochirus boettgeri
CCCAGTATTCACCGTCCTCTATGTAAGAGTAGTTTCTTACAGCTGTCTATACACCGATATGGAAATTCCCTGCCGATAAGTAATAGATTAGCGTGAACTGACCCCATTATTACATCGTCTCTATGTACAGAGTATTTTCTAACAGATGTCTATACAACCGATATGGAATCCCTAGAATAGTTCTGTTAACTGACCCAGTATTCACTGTCTTCTATGTCAGAGGTATTTTCTATAACAGATGTCGATACACCGATAGGAATCCCTGATAAGTATAGATTCTGTAACTGACACCAGTATTCACTGTCTCTACTTACAGCAAGTATTTTCTATACCAGATGGTCTTACACCATATGAAATTCCCTGATAATCAAGATTCTGTAACTGACCCCAGGTATCACGTCACTTTGTACAGAGCATATTTCTATTAACAGAGTTATTTATCACCGATATGAATCCCTGAATAAGTAATCAGATCTGTAGACTGACCCAGGTAATTCACGCGTCTCTGTGTCCAAGTATTTCTATACAGATGTGATTACACCATACTGGAAGCCCCTGATGAAGTAATAGATTCTGTAACTGACCCCCAAGTCATCACTTCTTCTCATGTACAAAGTATTTTCTAAAGATGTCTATACCCGATATGGAATCCCTGAATGGTAAATAAATTCTGAACTGAGCCCAGTATTTCACTGTCTCTAATGTACAGAGTATTTGTTCAGGTCTATCCCATATGGAATCCTAAGTATAGTTCTTACGACAACATTCTATTACATCTTTTCGAACAGTTCCCATACACAACGTATGGTAATCCCCTGTACTTTAAGTAATAGATTCTGTAACCTGACCCGTGGATTCACTTCGCTTGTACACGAGTATTTTCAATAATCAACAGATGTCCTAAACACGCATATGGAATCCTCTGATAAGTAATAATTCTGTAACTGACCTCAGTATTTCACTGGTTCATCTATGCAGGATTTAAAGGTCGACATAATACAGATTTATATAAACACAATATGAATCCCTGATAGTATGATTCGGGTAACTGACCCCAGTATTCACGTCTCGATGTACAGACGTATTTTTATTACAGATGTCTAACACCGATATGGAATCCCTGTATAAGTATAGATTCTGTAACTGTACCCCAGTATTCACAGGCGGTCTCTATGTACAGAGTATTTTCTATACAGATGTCTATACACCGATATGGAATCCCTGATAAGTAATAGATTCTGTAACTGACCCCAGTATTCACCGTCTCTATGTACAGAGTATTTTCTATACAGATGTCTATACACCGATATGGAATCCCTGATAAGTAATAGATTCTTTAACTGACCCCAGTATTCACCGTCTCTATGTACAGAGTATTTTCTATACAGATGTCTATACACCGATATGGAATCACTGATAAGTAATAGATTCTGTAACTGACCCCAGTATTCACCGTCTCTATGTACAGAGTATTTTCTATACAGATGTCTATAAACCGATATGGAATCCTTGATAAGTAATAGATTCAGTAACCGACCCAGTATTCACTGTCTCTATGTACAGAGTATTTTCTATACAGATGTCTATACACCGATATGGAATCCCTGACAAGTAATAGATTCTGTAACTGACCCCAGTATTCACCGTCTCTATGTACAGAGCATTTTCTATACAGATGTCTATACACCGATATGGAATCCCTGATAAGTAATAGATTCTTTAACTGACCCCAGTATTCACTGTCTCTATGTACAGAGTATTTTCTATACAGATGTCTATACACCAATATGGAATCCCTGATAAGTAATAGATTCTGTAACTGACCCCAGTATTCAGTGTCTTCATTGATCCCTTCATTGATCCCAGTGTGTACTGGCCCCACAAACCTTCAGTGATCCCAGTGTGTACTGACCCCACAAACCTTCAGTGATCCCAGTGTGTACTGACCCCACAAACCTTCAGTGATCCCAGTGTGTACTGATCCCACAAACCTTCAGTGATCCCAGTGCGTACTGACCCCACAAACCTTCAGTGATCCCAGTGTGTACTGACCCCACAAACCTTCAGTGATCCCAGTGTGTACTGACACCACAAACCTTTAGTGATCCCAGTGTGTACTGACACCACAAACCTTCCGTGATCCCAGTGTGTACTGACCCCACAAACCTTCAGTGATACCAGTGTGTACTAACCCCAAAAACTTTTAGTGATACCAGTGTGTACTAACCCCACAAACCTTCAGTAATCGCAGTGTGTACTGACACCACAAACCTTCAGTGATCCCAGTGTGTACTAACCCCACAAACCTTCAGTGATACCAGTGTGTACTGACACCACAAACCTTCAGTGATCCCAGTCTGTACTAACCCCACAAACCTTCAGAGATGCCAGTGTATACTGACCCCACAAACCTTCATTGATCCCAGTGTGTACTAACCCCAAAAACCTTCAGTAATCGCAGTGTGTACTGACACCAAAAACCTTCAGTGATCCCAGTGTGTACTGACCCCACAAACCTTCAGTGATCCCAGTGTGTACTGACCCCACACACCTTCAGTGATGCCAGTGTGTACTCACCCCACAAACCTTCAGTGATCCCAGTGTGTTCTGACCCCACAAACCTTCAGTGATCCCAGTGTGTACTAACCCCACAAACCTTCAGTAATCGCAGTGTATACTGACCCCACAAACCTTCAGTAATCGCAGTGTATACTGACCCCACAAACCTTCAGTAATTGCAGTGTGTACTGACCCCACAAACCTTCAGTAATTGCAATGTATACTGACCCCACAAACCTTCAGTAATCACAGTGTGTACTGACACCACAAACCTTCAGTGATCCCAGTGTGTACTAACCCCACAAACCTTCAGTGATCCCAGTGTGTACTGACCCCACAAACCTTCAGTGATTCCAGTGTATACTGACCCCACAAACCTTCAGTGATCCCAGTGTGTACTGACCCCACAAACCTTCAGTGATCCCAGTGTGTACTAACCCCACAAACCTTCAGTAATCCCAGTATGTACTGACCCTACAAACATTGCAGTATTTTAATTTTTATATAATTGTAAGGGGAAAAAAACCTTTAAAAATAAGAAGACTTTGTAGTTCTGAACCTTGTGAAGCTAATTTATTGTTTGACATTAGTTTCCTTTTAAAGGGGAATAACTTTATTGACATAGCATTACAGCCCAGACACACCCCACTGATCAGAATTTAAACAAAACCATCATGAATCCCAGGGACAGAGCCAGCACGGGGGAAGTAGATTTCACACCAGGGGCTGCATTGCGGTTACACAGGTCGGTGTCACAGCAGTAATCGGTCATTGTTATACCATTATCGAGTGTATATTTTCCAGGTCTACATCCAGGAGCACACACTTTTAGGATCAATGGATAAGTCACACCATCTGCACAAAGGAAATGTAAAACAATTATAAGTGGTTTGCGGATGGAAATATAAAGTTTCAGATACTTATCAAACTGAGAATACAGATTTACTACTTCAGGAAACAAATTCTGTAATGAAAAGTTCATGAAAAGTTTGCATATAGAATGTTCCTATAGGGTGGAGAGTAATGTGCATTTTGCCTGAAATATCCCTCATGTTTAAAAACCAATGCAAAACCAATGAATTTATCTATCTTATACTGGCCATATTAAAACTTTAAAAATGATAGCACCGACATTCTGAAAAATCTCCAGACGTTTGTTTCCAAATCTGTCCAAATATTTTGTAAATTTTTGTAGATTTTTGATCATTCAGAAGAGCACCTGTCAGTCAAGGAAAATAGTATATCTTTTTCCTCCCTCCAAAGTGATTGGTCATATCTGTGTTCCTCCCTCTAAAGTGATTGGTCATATCTGTGTTTTTCTCTATAAAGTGATTGACCATATCTGTGTTCTTCCCTCTAACGTGATTATGACCAGATACCTGTGTTCCTCCCTATGAAAGTGCATTGACCATATCTGTGTTCCTACACTCTAAAGTGCATTGACCAATGTGGGCTTCCTCCCTCTAAGTAGATTGACCTATCCTGTGTTCCTCCCTATAACAGTGCCATGAAACATATCTGTGTCTGCCCTCTAAAAGTGATTAGAACCATATCTGTGTTCCCTATAAGTGATGACCATATCTGTGCTTCCTCTACATAAAGTGGAATGTTGACCATATCTGCGTTCATCCCTCATAAAGTAATATGGACCATATCATGTGTTCCTCCCTATAAAGTGATTGACCATATAACTGCGATTCCTCTTATCTAAAGGGATTGACCATATTGCCGTTCCTCCCTAAAAGTAATGAACCATATCTGGTCCTCCCTATAAAGGATTGACCATATCTGTGTTCCTCCCTATAAAGGGGAATAGACCATAGAACGTTCCTCCCTCTAAAGTGATTGAAACCATATCTGTGATCCTCCCTCTAAGTGATGACATATCTAGTGTTCCTCACTCCCTCTTAAAGTGATTGACCATATCTGTGTCTTTCCTCTAAAGGTGATATGACATATCCTGTGTGCTTCTCCCTCTAAGAGTGATTGACTCAGTCATCTGTGTTCCTCCCTCTAAAGTGATTCTTGACCATATCAGTGTTCCTTCCTTCTAAACGTAATTGACCATATCTGTAGTTTCCTGTTCCCGTCCTCTATAAGTGATTGAATCATAGCTGTGTCTTCTCCTCTAAAAGTGAGTTAGACCATATCGTGTGATTCCTCACTATAAAGTGATTGACCATATCTGGTCTGTGCCTCCCTATAAAGTGATTGACCATATCCATAGTGGTCCCTCACTCTAAAATTGTAGATTGACCAATCTGATGTTCTCTACCTATAAAGTGATTGGACCATAAGTTTCTGTCCTAAAGTGATTGACCATATCTGTGTTTTTCCTCTAAAGGATGACCATATCTGTGTTCCTCCCTACTAAAGTGAGTGATCCATATCTGTGTTCTCGCCATAAAGATTTAGCCATATCTGTTTCCTACTAAAGTGATTGACCATGACTGGTCCTCCTTAGTGTTACACTGTTCCTCCCTATAAAGTGATGACCATATCTGTGTTTCCTCCTCTAACGTGGATTGTACCATATCTGTGTCCTTCCTCTAAGTGATTGACCAATCTGGGTTCCTCCCTATTAAGTGATGACCTATCTGGTTCCTTCCTCTAAAGTGATTGACCAATTGGTGTTCCTTCCTCTAAAGTATTACCATATTGTGTTCCTTTCCTCTAAAGTGATTGACCATATCTGGTGTACTTCATCTAAAGTTATTGGACCATATTTGTATTCCTTCCTCTAAAGTGATGACCCTATCTGTGTTCCTCTTCTAAAGTGATTGACCATATCTGTGTTCCTTTCCTCTAAGTTATTGACCATTCTGTTGTTTTCTTCCTCTTAAAGTGATTGACCATTCTGTGTTCCTTCTTCTTAAAGTGATTGACCATATCTGTGTTCCTCCCTCTAAAGTGATTGACCATATCTGTGTTCTTTCCTCTAAAGTGATTGACCATATCTGTGTTCCTCCCTCTAAAGTGATTGACCATATCTGTGTTCCTCCCTCTAAAGTGATTGACCATATCTGTGTTCCTTCCTCTAAAGTAATTGACCATATCTGTGTTTCTCTGTTCCTTCCTCTAAAGTGATTGATCATATCTGTGTTCTTTCCTCTAAAGTGATTGACCATATCTGTGTTCCTCACTATAAAGTGATTGACCATATCTGTGTTCCTCCCTATAAAGTGATTGACCATAAATGTGTTCCTTCCTCTAAAGTGATTAGTCATATCTGTGTTCCTCCCTCTAAAGTTATTGGTCATATCTGTGTTCCTTCCTCCAAAATGATTGGTCATATCTGTGTTCCTTTCTCTAAAATGATTGACCATATCTGTGTTCCTTTCTCTAAAGTGATTGACCATATCTGTGTTCCTTCCTCTAAAGTGATTGGTCATATCTGTGTTCCTCCCTCTAAAGTGATTGACCATTTCTGTGTTCCTCCCTCTAAAATGATTGAACATATCTGTGTTCTTCCCTCTAAAATCATTGACCATATCTGTGTTCCTCCCTCCAAAGTGATTGGTCATATCTGTGTTCTTCCCTCTAAAGTGATTGGTCATATCTGTGTTCTTCCCTCTAAAGTGATTGGTCATATCTGTGTTCTTCCCTCTAAAGTGTTTGGTCATACAATATTTGTGTTCCTTTCTCTAAAGTGATTGACCATTTATGTGTTCCAATTGGTTTGAGATGGGAATTTTGCCATCTGAGAGCTCTTGATGCTCCAGTCTGTCTCCCTTCCTTTCCCAAGCCACAAAAATGCTCAGTTCGCTATCCCCAAGCAAGTCTCCCCAGATAGTTTCATACAATCTCAATCCCCAGCCACATCTATAGCCATAGCCATTCCACAGACTTTTATTTCAGGTATAGTAAAGCACAAAGGAGCAATGTCTGACACTAGATAATATGAAGCCAGGGGCCAACGACGGTGGCTGAAAATTTGGTCACGATCGTACATTTATGCAAAATGGTTGGTAATTTACAAACGTTCGGTCATAGAATACCACGCCGCCGTAAAGTACTTAAATGGAGATCATAAATCTACGGTCGCGGTAAATTTGTGATTGTTTTAACAATCATAAATTTATTTAAAAAAAAATTGTTTTTACAATTGTAAATTAATGATCATTTTATTGCTCGTTAAAACGATTTTTATAAAAATGGCCCAAAGCATTGTAGTTAGTCTACTGAAATAGTAATCTGAGTAATAGAATAATTAGTGTACTGGCTCCCCATCCTGAGTACAGCTTAGGGAGGAGGTTACTTTGTAACTTATTTCCCCTTTAAAGAGGAACATGTTAATTTTGTTTATAATCTTACCCAAGGTTTGAGTGTGAATTCGAGTTAAACAAGATTCAGATGCTGAACAGATGGTTTGATTTAAACATTCATCATGGGTAGAAACTGAATGACTACATGTGTAGCACGTCAAGGAAAATGCTGTAAAGAAATAGAAAGCATGAAATCACACATGGAAAAAGACAGCCAAGAGTTCTATTATTAGCCTGATTGTGCAAAAGTGGGCTGTGGGAGCACTCCTATGGTGAAATTACTATAGCATAGTGGGTAAGGGTGAGGCCGATTCTTGTGCGTTTTCGCCTTTTTGCGTTATGGAAACGCTGCGTTAACGTACCAAAAATGGTGAACGCATGCATTACCAAAACGCGAACAGACGCGCAATCGCATGTGCATCGGAAATCGCGGGAATTTTCGCGTTCCCACGATTTCCATTTTAGCGAAAATCACGGGCGCAATCGCGAGCACGAAACACGTGCACAAACACGCGAAAAACTCGCTAGTGTGGCCTAGCCCTAAGTGCATGCATAAAAGTGAAAAGCCTTCCAACCAAGTCAAGGTAACCCCCGGCATGGAAGGTCCTAACAATTTACCTTGGGTCATTTATCTGGGTTGCATTTTCTAGGGAAGGTTGTCTCCCTGACCTTGCATTGGATTAGTATTAAAGATACCTCCAACTCAATGCTTTTGTATTCAAGGCAAAGGACCTCCAATTAAGGAGAAGTGTTGGGAGTGCTACTACCACACACTACTACCAAAGTTTCTGGCTTCCTCCTGCACTGAAGTCCCACAAGTTTATTCCAAATGTTTGTATCTAATGCACGGCGTCACTCTCTGCCACGAGTGCTCACGTGTGACCTCTGTGACGTCATGTCACATGCGAAATGACGTCACGCACACACACACAGTGACGGCGCACACTGGATACAAACTTTTGCCACACATGAAATAAACTTGTGGGACACAAAGTTAACAGCAGATAACCAGAATCTCATTGGGGCAGAGCCAAAGCCAGAACTTCAGTGGAGGAGGAAGCCAGCATCAAGAGAGTATAGGTAGGCTATGGGAGGGGAATAGTAACAAAAGTTTAAAGCCACAGCTATCCACAAAGTTTAACTCGTTTTTACAGTGAACTTATCCTTTAAGTACAAGACAAAATATATAAAGTTATAAAAATGCTTCCAGAGCTGGTACCCCTATTTTAAATGGAATAGTCAAAATGGAACGTTTAGCCGCACCTCATTGCTAAAACATCTGGGTGTGTTTAGACAAAACCTAGATTCAGTATTGCATCCAATTATGTGCCATTTGTAAAACATTTGGCAGTGTTAGCCAATCAAAAAAAGTTCAATTTGAGGCAGTAAGTGTCGGTATATCATACACAGCAGCTGGACTTGCTTCCCCTTCCGTCTTCATAGGCAGCATGTGTGTAGCCTGGAGAAAAATCCTGTCTAATGCGATCACATCTCCTGCAACAGTAAGATAAAAGTGGTTGGACAACTTGCATGTACCAGTCACTGTAGGCAACTTGCATGTACCAGTCACTGTAGGCAACATGCATGTACCAGTCACTGTAGTCAAATTGCTTGTACCATTGTGAATAGGCAACTTATAGGTACAAGTTTGTGTGGACAACTATTATGTAAATGTCTATTTGAGAGACTAATATGCATCATTCTGTATGGGAAACCTGTATGTAGTCACAGTGGGCAACTAGAGATGTAATGTGGGTTCGAATAGAACCCAGTTTCGAATCGAATCTGAGGGTTTTGAAGCCCAGACGCAACTTTCGGAACTCCCGAATTTCACGGAACCCGGATTTTTTAAATTTTTCTGAAAATCGAAAGTCGACGATTATCGAAAATCGAAAGTAGAAGATTTCCGAAATTCGAAAGTAGGCGATTTTCGAAAATCGAAATTAGACGATTTCTAATCAATCTCTCAATTTACAATCTCTGTGTAAACGTTCGTTCTGGTATTTAGTAACAGAAATCCTAGCATGACTTTAACACCAGCTATTAGCGCAAATGTCGTACGGAATACCTTGTGGTGACTGCATGTGTGCCTTTTATGATACCTGTGCAGCCAGCACAATGAAGGATTTAATAGCGGTTAGTGCAAAATTAATGAGCATGCAAATGTTTATATTCTACTCATAAGTAGTAAACTTTGTGTGTGTTTATGAAGAAGGTGGATACATGGACAGTGTTTTATTTAAAGTGTAACTGTGGTCCAAATATAACTTTAGGTAAATTGACAGGAATTGCTTTCCTGAGTATTTTTGCAATTTACTTTCATTTAAAAAAAAAAAAATACTTTTGAAGATATTTACTTTTTTTATGTGTGATACGGTAGCAGCATCACCAGATTCCCTGAACTTCCTGCTTCCTGTTTGGAAACCATGTGACAGTCCCTGTGACATTAAAGTTACATTTACAGACCTTACACACTTCCTGCTGTGGGCTAAGAGACAGTAAAGTTTTATCAGGTGTCTAAACAGATGGGAATGTTTAAGCATTGATAGAGATGAAACCTTCCATTTTGACTATTACATTTTGTATGGTCTCTATACATGTGGTCTTTATTAAAAAAATAAAAATAATAATAATAAAACAGTATTGTGAGCTGTGACATCATCAGTACCACTGCTCTGTCCCCAATGTCTCAGTTGGAGCATGCCCACAGCTGCATCATTAGCCCCACTCCCAAACCTTTTAATCATTTTTAAAGTTAGCCACAAGCCTGAAAAGAAAACATTTTCATTCCCTAAGGTGCCCATAGGTAGAGGAACAGATAGGGAATGGATGCAACTCTGTGAATAGCTTCAGAAAAAGATTAATTTTCGGGGGTGACGACAGAGACTTAGACATCATGTGACGACAGAGACTTAGACATACAGGACAGACCAGGAACTGTAACTTTACAAGCCTATAACTTAAGATCCAGAGAAGCTAATCATCTAGTGTTTAGGCCCCTCCTCCATGTTCTTCCCAACCAGTCTCTTCACGCAATAGGGGGCGGCCGGTGGGACATCTGTGAAGCGACGCAGCACAGTTGGTGATGTTACACGCCGACGTGCATGCGGATTTCACTCACGGAAGTATCTTTATATACTGGGCACATCCTCAGGTTAGTACTCAATCTAAAATCATCTCCATAGACAGAGATGAACAATAACACCGTGCATGTATCCTGGGATAAATAAGGAGAAGGAGCCATTCCAGGTCTCCAGCAGTACTTACCTTCCCTGCAGCCATTCCAGGTCTCCAGCAGTACTTACCTTCCTGCACTCCTGCAGCCATTCCAGGTCTCCAGCAGTACTTACCTTCCCTGCAGCCATTCCAGGTCTCCAGCAGTACTTACCTTCCCTGCAGCCATTCCAGGTCTCCAACTTACCTTCCCAGCAGCCATTCCAGGTCACCAGCAGTACTTACCTCATTATCTACTGCTCCAGGTCTCCAGCAGCCGCGTCCGACAGTTACCGCTACCGATCGTGCGGTCCATAGAGGACGAGGTTTTCCACCATGTCCGATCATCCTTTCGTCCGATTTGGACGAACGATTGGTCGGACATGGCTGTATTCGGATGCGGTAATTTCGGTCCGATCTACCGATACACTGAACTATCGGTCGATCGGACCAAAATATCTCATCGTGTGTACCCAGCTTTACCCTTCTGAGTCCTGGGACAGCTGTCTTCAACATCAGTATGTACCCAGACTCAGGAAAAGTGATGCCATCTTCACCCACTGTGTCTGACATCTGGGCTTGTTCAAAAGGTATTTAAAGGCGCATTAATTGGATGTGCACTAGGCTTCTAATTCTTTTATCCATTATATAATACAGAAGTCTCTGTATTTTCAATGGAGTGCTGCAGTGGCGAGAATCCTTATTAGAATCACTCAGTGATGTCACTGAGTGATTATTTCAATTATTAGTGCCACTGCAGCTCTCCATTCCTAATATAACATAAAAATTATTGTCCTACCTTTTATCCAGCCACCCCGGAATCGGACATTTCACAAAATCACAAATCCAAGAGCTGGACAGGAACGGATCAGCCGTGTATACACGGCACAGAACAGCCTGACGCGCATGCGCATTACCGTCCATTATGGCACATGACGAAATCAATACCAACACACACGCATTATGCTAACAAAAAAGAGGCGCGAACAAAACAGAATAAACCAAAATTAACAAACAGGGGGAAACATAAAGCCTAAAAAACAAGTGAAATAAACATAAAACAAACATCTGATTCTGACTAAATTACTATTAACATTTGAACAATGAAACATTTATAACATAAACATATATCTGAGATAAAGATTTTAAATAATAGTTAAAATGTTTAACAATGTTTTTTTAATGTTATGTATAAAAAAGAAGAAAACATTACATGCAACATGCAATTGAAAAACTAAACAAACTTTGGAAAAATAAAAGTTAAATAAAGTCTTTTCACCAGCTATTATCACTGTACTTATTTAAAATAAAAACTTGTGTATTATAAGAAATAATTCGCCCCTTACAGTGTAATATACGACTATTATGCCACCTCGGAGTTCCCTGACCTGTATAAACGAACTCGGCCTCGGCCTACGGCCTTGTGCTTTTATATGGTCAGGGAACTCCTCGGTGGCATAATAGCCTTATATTACACTGTAAGGGGCGCATTATCCCTTATATATTACACTGTAAGGGGAACATTATCCTTATATATTACACGACAGGATGACTCACTGACAGCTCCTACTCTACAAAGTAGCAGGGACCGGATGACTCAGACAGCTCCTACTCTACACTTTTTGCAACTTTGGGCAGACACTGCAGGAGAACATTAAGGAACAGAGATGTAAGGTAAGGATTTTTGTAACACTTCACAGTGGGGACAGTAGTGGGTTAAATTTTAGTTTTGGGGGTGGACTTACCCATTAAAAACAGCTGATTGCAGTACTTGGCCTGCTGCTGGGGAGGGGCCCAGGCCACTGCATTTTCACTAGTGTTCTGGAGCAAACTGGCCTAAATTCTTATGGTTGTAGATGAAATTTAACTATTATTACAATTAAAATTTCCATCCCAGGACTCAAAATATATAGAAATCAGGAAATATTAATCCTTTATGTTTCATGTTTAAAGGTTCATAAGTTATCTGGACTGATTATCGTCAATTTTCAATAGTTTATAATGGGAAAAACCTTCTAAACAAGGGACACCTATTAAAGGACAAGTAAATGGTCCTTTAAATTTTTTTTAACGAATCACACAGTAATCACGATTAATTACCACCAATTTTAAATCTGCTTTTTTCTTCTCAGACCTTCCTATCCCTTGTTTTTTTGTTTTTTTTAGCTCTGGGAGTTTTACTTTTTAAAGAGGACGGGGCAGAGCTAGTCAGTAAAGAACTGTCAATCACCCAGCCCCTCCCCCTGGCTCACTACATGTAGAAACGGTCCATTCTGTAAAAGTAAAGCTATTTCTCTGTCACTGCATGGCTAATTGATTCAGCATTAAGATCAGAAAAAGGAATAATCATTATCTATTTCTATTCACTATTTCTGTTCACTTTCACTATAACACAAAATCACTGGATGAATGCTATTGGCTGTAATGGGGCACAGATCATCTCCACTGCACATGCTCTACACTCTAGCTGTGCCTCAGTTTTGGGAGGGGGTGGATACATAGAGAGGAGACATGCATACTAACTAGGAGTGAGCTGAACAGGACATGAGGATATCTAGTGACAGGGAGCACTGAGAGCAAAAATGATCAAGTTCTTGGCAACACTAAAAATATAGAAAAGGATAAAGGCAAGTCATTTTTTCAGTTTAGTGTCCCTTTAAGAGTGATATCCTCGATATGAATTCTTGTGTGAGTCTATTGTTTGTTGTTCCATCTAAGAAGAGAGTCTATATGAAGGCTTACCATCATATGGTTATGAAGTTCTTACTTTGCAAAAGACATAAAGATCTCATATAATTAAAAATATTGGCACATTTGCAGATTTCTATAAAATGCTTATTCACTGTAAATTGTGTATATTGAATCATTTTTTCTAATATCTGGTTGAGTGCATAATATATAGATCTAGAGGCTATAGACATATGTCATCCCAAAAGTTTAATTTTCAGTTGTAGGAAGTCCTTACATTAATCAGTGCCAGGAATATAAGAGTCTAATTTATTTCCTATAAATACAGACATCTGGTTTAATAACTAGGCTCCATGTGGGCACAGTTAGATTTTGTTGAGAAGCGTCTATATTTCCAGCAGCTATTTTAACACTTCTCCGTATCACTGTATTCTGGCAAACTGTTACTTGTTTTGAAATGTAACCTATCAGGGAAAGCTGTCAAATAAGGGCATTCGATAATACTGAAAGCAATTTTATGCTTTAGATGAATATTTCACACAATTATTTTGTTACCATATTCTTAAATTTATTAACTTCTTTTTAAAGAAACGAGTCACTAGAAAACTATTGGTTTAATGCAGTCAGCCTTAATTAAAGAGTTCTTAATAGTGTGTATACTGTAATAGTGATTTTTATATATTTAATTAAACACGTCAAACACTGAATGTTGAGCTCCGCCCCTCTGAGATTTCCTCTGCTTTCTCCTCAAAGCAGAGGAAATCTCAGAGGGGCGGAGCTTAACATTCAGCAAACCAGTAACAAGATGTCAGCAACTTCCAAGGCACAAAGCTAGGCTCTGGAGGGACATAGGTTAATAAAAATATGGCAACGGTATTTTTAAAGCTGCTGCTTCTAAATGAACATAACTTGATTTTACAGTGCACTTATCCTTTAAAGATTAAGATGAAGCAAATTCATTTTTCATTATACTTTCCCTTTAATACCACCTGGTATTGCTCCATTGATTGCTATGCAGCATCTTTTAATATTGATTGTTACTTTATGACTGTGGGCTAATGTAAAGTAACACTACCCGCTGGTTAAAGTTGCAATACATATAGTTACTACCACATTTTTAAACATACAGTAGCATCACCTGACCGACTTACTGTTGTCCAGAAGAACAGTGCAGGAACATTGTATACAAAGTGGTTAAGGTAAAAAAGAGTGAAAGTTTTGTGGTTGGGGAATTTGCTTAAATAAAAATTTGAGTTCAGGTTAAAAAGGCTTTTTAAATGTTTTACAAATATTACTAAATTTAAAGGGGAAACATCCCTAGATCTTCAGAGGCTATTCGTTAATAAACTACTTGCTCCTTTAGGACTTTACGTTTCATTTAAAAGGAAAATTCTATCTGCTTCACTCTAGGAAATCAGTTACATCTCAATGTTCAAATCAATTAGTCTAAACTGAAGCCATTAAGTTTAATAGTCAAATCTTTGGAACCTTTTTAGGAAATCAGATTGGTTTCAATAAGAATTAGATGATATGAATCACATTCATTGCTCATAACCATGTCTGGACCGAAATCGGCCTTTTACTGCCGGGCAGGAATCTCTTATTTTAAAGGTTTATTTCTGTTATTGAATCATTGCTCCTGGAACACATTAACTATAACTTAAGGGCTAAATGCTGATATTTGTACAATGTCTATTATAATTAATATTGTAACTAATCATTATAATTCTGATTAGTCTTAAATCTAAATCACTTTATCTGATATACTTTAATGGGGTGCTCCCTTTAAAAACATGGATGAACCAACACAAGCTTAAAATGTTGCCAATTTAATAGGCTTTGTACTGCCTCTGAATGGACACTGCGTGAATTAATGATGCTCTTGTTTGAACTGAATGGTAGTCTCTTCACAGATAATATATTAAAGTCAAATACACTGAAAGAACAGACATTATTGGGGGAGAAGGGTTTTGAGTGTGAAATATCTTGTACTGGATTGTGGGAATGTTTGGGAATAATACTGTATATTCAGAAATCCTATTCTAGTGTGGGCTCTGCCCTGGGGCACATAGCATGGTTGATGTGACTGACTTAATACTGAGAGAAAACCAGATTATATTTATTAAGCGCATATTAAACTATAGATCCAGAAATGAAAAAAAAAAGAAAAATTAATTTCTGGAAAACTGTTACTTGTTTTGATATGTAACCTATCAGGGAAAAAGATAAAGACAGATTGATCAACAGACAGACAGACAGACAGACAGACAGACAGACAGACAGATAGACAGACAGATAGACAGATAGACAAAAAGCAGATCAATAGATATACAGATAGAAAGATGATTGATAGGTAGATAGATAAATAGATAGACATATGAACAGAAAGATAAATATAGACAGACAGACAAAATAAAAACATTCATATAAATGTTAATTTCCCATGGAAGATGCAGACAATATTTTCCATGTATTAGCTGAGCAGTTGAGGTAGCTCACAGCCAGTTGCTGTTTATGCCTGGAAGGCAGGATTTTACAGACATTATAATTTGTGGGTGGTTAAGCCAGGATATCTGTTTGGGATTTGCTCTTGATGTTGTGTAATGTTTTAAGCTTGTGACACAGATCACCTTTAAGGAGCAAATGACGTTAGCCAACCTCTTACAATGTAGTTAATATAAATCCACCATCATAGAGAGATTTAGACCAGTCTTGGTCAATTTACAACCCTCCATATGATAAACTATAACTCCCAACACACTAATCTCCTCTATCGGAAGCCGTAGGCCCCCTGTCTAAAGCGAAACACAACGCTGTTAAAGAGCAAAATATAAAAATACTTTATTCAGCCATAAAACTCTCAGAACAAAATGTGCCCTAAAATACACAATATACCCAACCCCCTCCCATATGTCCCCCATATGTGACAAAGAGAACAAACCCCAGGCAGTAAGACCCCAGTCCCGCTATATTAGCAGTAATCATGCACAACGCTCTGTTTATATCACAAACAGCATGGATACAGATGTGGATTCTGGATCTGGCGGGTGAAATCCGTAAGGAGTCAGCTGAACGGTGATAGGGAGTTTAGCATATCAGGGGCGTGTTTAGGGAGGGATTCCTGGTGCTTGGAATCCCCCCTTTCTGTCTGCTCAGTGCTGTTTGCTGTTCTACGTCTCCTGGTGTCCATAGACTGTTACATAGACTGTTACATAGACTGTTACATAAACTGTTACATAGACTGTTATATAGATTGTTACATAGACTGTTACATAGATTGTTACATAGTTAATTGAGCTTTGAGCGAGAAGCAGCATTTGTATGTTTCAAAAATGTATCCAGCCTGCCCTGTGATTGACAGCACCATAACTAATACTAATCGATACAAAACTGTATCAACATTAACCCCGCAGCTGCTTAAGGTGATTGCTGAGACTGGGTTTATATTCAGTACTTACTGTACTTACCTCACTGTGATGGAGCTTATTGAGCAGGAATTAAGGAATCCTGGAGGTGGTAGCTGACTATTAACATTTCATTATATATATTATATATACACAGGAGTGATTGTTCCATATATTCCATATACAGAATGATAGTTCACTGTGCCCATACATGGTCTAATGTTATCAGCTCCCCCTACTGTAGTAAAGGGAACCGGAAATGGAAATTTTCTGTCTTGTCCGATAGGTCCCGATACCGACAATATTCAGCAAATTCTGTCAGATCCACCGTCAGTGTCACAGCTCTGACTTTGAAGGACACTAATGATATTGAAGGGCAAATGTGGATTTCTCGGTAAAAGAGAACATTAGGCTGGGAACAAATGGGCAAATTTTTCATCTCGACCATTCGCCACTACGAGCAGTTGGCCGGGACAAAGCACTGTTAGTAGCGGCAAATGTCTCCTATGGACCGCACAATCTGCGGTGATTTACCGACATTGGTCGCTGCCGCCGCCGAAATCCCCTCAGATTTTTTTAGACCAACCAACCGATACACATAAATATCGGCAGGTTGGGCAGAAAAATCTGCTGTTATGTACCCAGCCTTAATGAAGATACTTTATAACAAAAGTGATATTTGGCTAACTGTGATGATAATTATGGCAAGTACAGAATATATAATATTATTATATGATGATATATAATAGAATATATGGATGTATCTGTTGTATTCAATTAGATCAACTGGACTTGAAGTTTAGTTCTTGAAGACGTTTCGCTAGTCATCTGACTGGCTTTCTAATCCATTTTCTCAGTCATTCTGAATTGAGAAAGCCAGTCGGATGACTAGCGAAACATCTTCAAGAACTAAACTTCAAGTCGAGTTGATCTAATTGAATACAACAGATATACCATGACCTGGATGAATGAGAACCTTCACAAGAATATATGGATGTATTTGGTCATGAACTTCCTTCTGGGATTGTTCGGTGGTAACCCATTCAGGAATCCCCTCCTTGAAAATCCTGCACTTGCCCCTGCATACAGAGACTCGGCATGGAGTCCAGGAGCAGTGTTGCAACTTACCTGTGTAAAAGCCCCGCTGGACGCCAGTATAAACCCAGGGGCAGCTGGACAACTCCCAGCAACAGCTATCATTTTAGAGAGTGCATGAACCCAAAGCTGAGCAGGCTGGGCCCTTTCAGTTATCAAGCTGGACAAGTGTGGTACAAGAGGAGTGAGCAGAATCAGAATCAGGGACAGAGCCAAGGGTCAGGGCACAGGAAATCAGTCAGCGTAGCAAGGTACCAAAGAATTAATGGAAAGAGTAGTCAAAGGGCAATGAGGAGGCAGGACAGGCGGAAACAATTGAAAAATGGAAACAGGCAAGAGAGCCAGGAAATCAATCTAATTAGAGGAAGACTGGAACTAAAATAATCAGGCCAGACCATAAGAAAGGGAAATAAGAGCAGGAATAAGATAGGCTAAAAGATATTTTAATTTGCTGCCAAACAAGAAGCAGCCAATGGGGGAACAGCAGACCAAGGGCCGATCGTTTCTGCACTCAAACTTCCCGCGGAAACGACCAAAAGTTTCCAGAAACAATCCCACAGAAGCAGAGTGGCAAGGGAGTGGAGAAATTGTAAGCTTGACCTGACAGTATCACTGCTTTATATTATATACAGAACTGACTAACCTGTGGACAAAGCATCACGGGGGTGATATGCAGAAAGCACAGTCATAAGAAATACCCCCTATGATAAGCTGATACATACCGTAGGTTTATATCTTTCATGTGTCATTATAGTTTAACAATATTTTTCATATAACCAATAAAGTTATTTTATGTAGATGTGATTTTATGCATTGTAATTAATATAATCAATGCAAAAGCTAGATATAAAATAATGATTTTTTGGAACATCAGTGTCATTTACAAGGTATTTGTCCTCCTTAGTTGGACACTGCAGTAATGTATCTATGTCCTATTTGTTAATCTGTGAAACCAGCTAAGACTTTTTAGGAAACATCCATTTAACATCATCTAAAGGCAATACATGACACCTGCTTTGCATATTGCATAGGTGTTAGAATTATAGAAGAGTAAGACAAACTCAAAAAGTAAATGTTTTAATTTATTTATTAGTGCTAATTGCAACAATACCACAGAACGTTAGCTGTTTAATCTTGCAAAGATGTTAACCTATTTCCTTGTTTAAGACCCTATGTCCTGCGGCCAGTCTCTTTAGAAATCTGTTTCTGTACTGTATGCGGTATTTCCAGTTTGCATATGTTTAAAATGTGTCTGAACCAAGATCAGGTTTGTGGGCTTTTACGCTGCATTAGTCTTTCTGGGGGATCTGAGGAAGTCTGTCTGGGGGATCTGACTGTGGGATCCTACCTGGGGAATTTGAGGGATTCTTTGTGTGAGATCATCCTTTCTGGAGGAGCTGGCTTGGGGAGTCTCCAGTGGAGGATCTGAGTAAGTCTGTCTGGGGATCATCTGGGCCTTCCTGCTGGTTCTGAGGGAGTCTGTCAGGGGGTCTGACGGAGAGTACCTACCAGGGCAATCTGAGGGATTCTTTTTGGGGATAATCTGACTGAGGGACCCTGTCTGAAGGGATCTGACTAAGGGAGTCTGCTTCTTGTAATGTAGTGTGAAAATGTAGGGTATATTTGGGTGCAACTTTTTTTTTTTTAAGGTGCCAAAATTACCAGAAATGTCCCTGGCATAGCTGGTGAGGTCATAGCTTCCCATTCATTTCTTCCACCTAACCATAAAGAAAGTATATTTTATTTGGTTGGTGCCTTCCCGTGTCGACAATAGGAAATATTGCTACTAACTAAAAAGAAAATCTGTGACAAGAGGGGTGGGCAGTAGGACGTAATACAGTATATGAAATTCTGTCATTCAACTCATAAATGCATTCCCTATACATATATTTCTCTTATAGTCAGACCCATTATTCATGTTGCTTTTAGGTAGTGAACTGAACATTTCATTATTATATATGTGAGATTAGCATATTACAATAGTTCTATAGCTGCTAGCAATGCATCTTTCAGTATTATGCCATGGCTTCACGTCTTTATATGGGTATTAAGGGTATTTAATTTCCCCAAATATCAAAAGTTAAATTATAAAACCTTTTGGGCAAAACTTCACTGGACCTTAAAAAGTCTTCACTCTGCACATTTTCTTAATGACTAAAGAATTTGAATAGAAATATTTAGATCAGTCTTTTGTGCCCTCAACAAAATATTATAATAAGACTTAAATTAAATCATCCAAGTATATTTGTCTTCAGTAATGCCTTTCTTTAATTGACATTTGCTTAAAGCAGATTTTTTAGATGAAGCTGTAAGGAGACACTTTATACTTAAAAAGCTTTAACTGTTGAATAAAAATATCACAGGCCTGTTTGTGTTAATGTTACAGCTTGCTTTAAAAGATGGCGTTGTATGGCATAGTTGTGTTAAGCAATTAGCACCAACTCCATATGTGATCTGAATTATATACACATCATTTCCCAAAACTCTTGAGATAAGCTTGTTATCCAAGCAAATATAACCAACCATATGCATGAAATGAATTTCTGCAACTATGGGTGGATCATTTCTATAGAAGTAAAACATTTTATACAAATCTCTTGGGAATCATTTTAAATTCTCAACAAAAACAGAATGTTTAGAGACCCGACAACCTGCTAGAGACAAGAAATGTTTATCAACAAATAAAAAAGCAAAAAAGACCTAAATATCTTTATTAACACATTAGAAACAGAGCAAGGCAACAATCTAGTGTGTGGAAATAACAGATTTAAAAAAAATATCAAACATTTTAAACATTTTGGGGGAAAAACAAAACAATATTTTCTTCCTTAAGAAATTTTCCAATTAAAGTAAAACGCCTGTCATAATTGAATTTGTTTTGGCAGCATCTGTGGTATTCAGTTAGATCTACTGGACTTGAAGACATTGAAGTCATTTCGCTAGTCGTACGCCTGTTGGATGACTTGAAAATCATTTTCAAGAACTAAACTTCAAGTCCAGCTGATCTAACTGAATACAGCAGATACACCATGACCTGATGAATGAGAACATTCAGAAGTACTTGTTATGGCAACTGTTTTAAAAAATAGAACCAGTCTGGGGATTTGCCTTCTCTAAGATCTGACCTTTGTGCTGTAATCTGTTGGTGAATCTAATGATCACCTATGTTTATTGGGGATGATATCTGACCTTTGTGCTGCCATTCGTTGATGAATTGAGTGATCGCTCTGCTATGAATTAATTGGGGGATGAGATTTGACCTTTGTGCTGCCATCTGGTGGTGAATTGAGTGATCACCCCACTAAGAAAAGACAAAAATTCTGGCTACTCTGCTAGTATAATATATACCACATGTCCCTCTGACATATTCCAGAAATATTAATTTCTTTATGTACACAGCAGTCCTGGAAGCTAACTTCCTGTTCCTGTGAGTTTATTTTATGTTAATCAAGGCCCTTCTCTAAGCACCAGCTCTGCCGATCTAAAAAATCCAACTGCCATTCATAAGAATAATCCAGTCTCTATAACTAGTCAGGTTTCTCTGGCATTTATTATACAGTACGCGAGTGACACTGACATTTGAGTGGGGATGTCAAATGCCGCTAAATGCAAATCGTTTTCTATAATAGTAATAATAATAATTTAGTGACAGAAGTGTCTGTCAGGAAATCTCCTAATCATAGAGATGTCTAATGTTGCTGTACTGCCTGACGCTACACATTTTTGTGAGAACTCTTTCTATTATTGTAAGATGGTTTTTTATTCCAATGCTGTTAGTACTGATATACTATAATATATAAATAGCTATTCTTTTATTAAGGAAAAACCTATTTCTCCTTCCAAAATGTCCTTCATATCAGCCTTTAAATTCTTACAAGTTTAAACTATTCCTATTCACAATGCCTCAGATACATAGCTGTGTAATTAATTGCCTTGAAAGAGCCAAATTACTACTATCTATAGTTCATTTTCTTCCCTTCTCCTTTCTTCTTTATTTTGGACTGAGTCTCATCCCACAGTTTGCAAGCTACTGTATAGTACAAGTGCAACATTTTGTACAGACAAGTGGGACACATTTAAGGTGATGAATTGGGGTTTAACAATCATTGTGCCACCTACACCATAAATAACTCTGTGTTAAGTGAATCTCTATTGGAAAAAGATTTGGGGGTTCTGGTAGATAACAGGCTTAATTGTAGAAAACAATGTCAGACAGCCACGGCTAGAGCTTGCAAGATATTGTCTTGTATAAAGAGGGGAATAGATTAGGAAAAGAGGAAAAGAGGAAAAGAGGAAAAAATATTATTCTCCCTCATTACAAGGCACTGGTAAGGCCTCGTTTGGAATATGCGGTGCAGTTTTGGAATCCCATATACAAAAGGGTCATCTTGGAAATGGTAGGAGTTCAGAGGAGTTCAATAAGGTAAGTACAGGCTCCGCACTCTCTGAAGATCACAGAATCAAGGAAACCACACTGCATCAATTTCAATATAACAGTTTATTGACCCACACCTGACGCTTTTCAGACCTGATAGTCCTTAATCATATGCCTATGATTAAGGACTATTGGGTCCGAAACGCGTCAGGCGTGGGTCAATAAACTGTTATATTGAAATTGATGCATCATGGTTTCCTTGATTCGGTGATCTTCAGAGAGTGCAGAGCCTGTAGCCTCTGCAGTGGCGAGAATCCTTATTAGAATCACTCAGTGATGTCACTGAGTGATTAGTTCAATTATTAGTGCCACTGCAGCTCTCCATTCCTAATATAACATAAAAATCATTGTCCTACCTTTTATCCAGCCACCCCGGAATCGAACATTTCACAAAATCACAAATCCAAGAGCTGGACAGGAACGGATCAGCCGTGTATACACGGCACAGGACAGCCTGGCACGCATGCACATTACTGTCCATTATGGCACATGAGGAAATCAATACCAACACACACGCATTATGCAAACAAAAAAGAGGCGTGAACAAAACGGAATAAACCAAAATTAACAAACAGGGGTAAACATAAAGCCTAAAAAACAAGTGAAATAAACCTAAAACAAACATCTGATTCTGACTAAATTACTATTAACATTTGAACAATGAAACATATATAACATAAACATATATCAAAGATAAAGATTTTAAATAATAGTTAAAATGTTTAACAATGTTTTTTTAATGTTATGTATAAAAAAGAAGAAAACATTACATGCAACATGCAATTGAAAAACTAAACAAACTTTGGAGAAAAAAAAAGTTAAATAAATTCTTTTCACCAGCTATTATCACTGTACTTATTTAAAATAAAAACTTGTGTATTATAAGAAATAATTCGCCCCTTACAGTGTAATATACTCCTATTATGCCACCTCGGAGTTCCCTGACCTGTATAAAAGCACTCGGCCTACGGCCTCATGCTTTTATATGGTTAGGGAACTCCTCAGTGGCATAATAGCCTTATATTACACTGTAAGGGGCGGATTATCCCTTATATATTACACTGTAAGGGGTACATTATCCCTTATATATTACACTGTAAGGGGTAAATTATCCCTTATATATTACACTATATTACACTATAAGGGGTACATTACGGTATCCCTTATATATTACACTGTAAGGGGTAAATTATCCCTTATATATTACACAGTAAGGGGTACATTATCCCTTATATATTACATTGTAAGGGGAACATTATCCCTTATATATTACGCTGTAAGGGGTACTTTTTTTAACTTTAAAGTTTCAAAAAACATTATTGATTACTCGCATAGATTATTCTGTACAGATAGCCAAACAGTCATGGCATACAAGCCACAGTTAAAATGCTTTCTTGGAATAATCACTTTATCAGTCCCCTTGGGTAAAAAAACAAGAAGTATGATCTTGTAGACTGATTGGGAGGTAGGGTCAGGGGGAGTTTTCTGTCCATACACTGCAGATGTCTAATGGTGCAGCAGATTGTTACTTCTGAATTTCCTTATCTTGGACTTGAAATCTGCCTTCAGACAGTCCTGCTTGATTGACTATCCAAACTCTTTAGGCAGTCTATCAAACAGCCATACACAGGTCAACTTTTGAAAATAAATGGAAAAAAACCCAACAAAAAACAGACCCATGTGTGACTAGAATTAGACTTGCTTTGGTGTATCAACAAACTTTTAATACCTGTTAAATTGATTGTACATGTTGTACTGCTCCCTCTACTGTATCATCATGAGAACAGGAGGGAAATACAATTAATGCATTTTAAAGGACAACTATACTGTAAAGATTAAATTAAAAAACAAAGTACCTGGGGCAGGGTGGAAGGGTTGATTAATGCCACCTTCTAGTATCTTATTGTGGATCTACAGAAGATACGTTTTCCTCTGCCAGGTTAGTGCCCTAGGCCTTCCTGTATTAAAGGGTATGTCCACCGTGATTTTAAACTTTTATGTTTCCAGTTTAACTGAAGGACAGGAGGTAAATGTGATATGTCTTACCTCCTGTCCTTCAGTAAAACTTACAGGAGAGCATAAGAAACTAACCACGTAACGATCCAGCGCTGCTGACAGCCTCCGACTACACTGACATTCCCCGACGGATCCACAGTGCATAGGAGCGCGGACGCGGCAGAGACTGTCAGTGAAGCCGGCGCTGGAGCGATACGCGGTTAGTTTCTTCTGCTCTCCTGTAAGTTTTTACTGAAGGACAGGAGGTAAGACATATCACATTTACCTCCTGTCCTTCAGTTAAACTGGAAACATAAAAGTTTAAAATCATGGTGAACATACCCTTTAAGGATAGTGCTGAAGCACTTAGGAAGCCATTCATACCTCATTTTAACTGTTTTAAAAAAACTTTATATGCACTACAGTTCTCCTTAAAGGTTCATTGTTTGTAGCTTCACCCCACGTGCCTAACTGCAGTGGCCCTAGATTGAAGCTGTGATCAGTTTTTTTCAAATAGCTGATTGTATGTATGCAGACATCCTACCCTTCCCTTTCAGGCTTCCGGGCAGGGTGGGAAAGGGGGTATGGTGAGGGGGGGCATTACATCACGTGGGGGCGGGGCGTGATGTAACAGAGGTGGGGCTAGCCTTCTAGGGGTGGTGGGAGGCTGGGTTAGGGAGGAGTTAGGGGTGTTCCCTGGGCATGGTCCTCAAAAGGGGACGAGACTGAGGAGGAGACTAAAGTCTCCTTTTAGTCATGGGAGTCTGGGGTGGTCTCGTGGGGCTGTTTAAAAATAACTGATTGCAGATGATCTTCTAAATGTGGACCTCTGGGGAAGGGGGTGGTTCAGGGGCCTGGATACAAATTTCGTGGGGGGGCTGGGCCCCAGCAGTTATGCCCCTGGTCACGGGCCCTCTTACCTCCTGGGCCCCCCCTCCATCGTGGGCCCTATAGTTACACCAGTGCTCCACCCCAACCTTGTCTGAGATCTATCCAATGGGAGGCCACACTTCTTGAAGAGACTTCCCATTAGTAATGACCAGGCAGTCTAAAATTATACATATCACCCTCTTTAACAAAGAATTAGTTCTCTTAAATTGTTTTTTTTATAATTGTATTTATATAGATGATGCTTGTATGTTTATTTATAGGTTTATAATAAAATGCATCAATTAACTTTTGCTTTTCACACATAGAAAAATTCTACCATTTTAATGCCATCAGTTTGAATGAACATCGCAATTGTGTGACCCTTGTTTAATAGAAGATCTTCAATCTGCAGGTGGCTAAGCCATCTCAGAGGCACAATCAGCAGGGTACCATAAATCATAGAAACCTTCTGTTTACCACTTTGACTGAATTCTCAAATCAGGATCAATGCAGCTCATATCTGGAACTTGAAAACAAGTGTACATGAAAGAGAATGTCAAGAAAGAAAACATTAAAAAGGTCATGCTTTAATTCACCTTGGTTCCTTGAAAGAATCCTCACAGCCTTCTGGAAAATAATATTGTTTTCTAGGATATAATGAACCAGTGTTTCCATCTAGGCAGTCATATTGTATTTTTCATTTATTTTCTTATTAAATGACATGAGCCTCTAAACAGAAATTAAAAGTCTACATTTTTACCCGTAATGTGAAAGCTTTTTCTCCCCCGAACACCAATTCAATTACATTGTAAGATACTTCCCTAGGAAGTTGCATTTTTGACATACATGTAAGAAGAAGATTATGTAATTAAAGGAAAATTATACTTACCTCCTATTTGCTCCTCTTCTTATATCCACGCTCTCTACCAAGGGTGAAGACCTAAGCCGCTAGGTCCTCACCCCTGGGCTGTTTTCACTTACACAGCGCTGCTCCGCTATGCTCTGCCCCCTCCTCTTAGTCGGCGACAAGGCCAATAGGAAGATAAGCTCTAGGGAGCAGACTAGGTAGTGGAGCAGCGCTGTGTAAGTATATTGGTGTAAGTGCAAACAGCCCAGGGTGAGGACCTAGTGGCTTAGGTCCTTACCCTTGGTAGAGAGCGTGGCTATAAGAAGAGGAGCGAATAGGAGGTAAGTATAATCGTCCTACATGGAGGCTTTCATGTTATTGCCTGTACAACTCACAACCAATGTAATCTTAAAAGAGCCTTGTCAGCATATGCACTTATTGGCCAAACCCCTGACCCTAATATTTTTTGTCTCCAAGAACGTATTTGTTATTGTCCCTGATAAGACTTTAAGTTGTTGCTGTTACCCTGCAGTTTCATTTCCAGCCAGCATGAATTACAGACAGTCTACCAGGAACAAAACTAAAATAGTTAACTGATTTTACAACCTTTTTTTGCTTCTATTCTGTACCTAAAAAAAGCTTCTAAATGTACCTATTTATTTGTTTCAGCTCTTGTGGCTTAGAGTAATAATCCTCTATTTTTAGAAACACACTGCCCATGATATTACAGGTTCAAATCCCCAAACTTAAACTTACTTTTAAAATTTTCTTTCTTCCTAAATACCAAATAGGAATTTAACTGATAGTATTTTCAGTTGGGTGACATCTATAGACTTCTGAACTTACTTCATGATAGACTAGCTGTTTATTGTTATCATAGTAATTATTATATTACTATTATAAATATAAATATATTATTATATTAGTTATTAATCAAAAACAGTTAAAATAAAAGGTAGCTGGGACAGGGAGGTAGGATTGGTACTTTCTACCTCCCAACATAATTTCTAAAAAGAGCAGCAGCACAATGAAAACTGCTTCTGCTAGTCTTCCTGGGTGCTTCAGCACTATCTTTAATACTGGAAAGGCCCAGGGAGCTTACCTGGCAGATGAAAAATGTGCGTGCTGTAGCTCCTCATCGAAACAATATTGGGAGATAGGAATAATCAATACAACCTCCCTGCCCCAAGTACTTTTCATTTTTTCATTCTTTTATGTTTAGCAACATAAATAGGGATGTGTCAATTGGATTTTTTCTCAGACAACAATGTTGGACCTCTGTACATTAACACATTTCAAAATCAGATGGTTGCTTCGTTAAAGTAGATTGGACATCTTATACGGTAGATCTTATATACACACCCAGAGAATAAAGTCCTTATTAATATTCTGATACTGTATTGGTGTGAAAATTTCCACTGAGAGTAAGAAAATAATTATTTCTTATCTTAAAATAACAACTGGAGAAATACTGGAGAAAGACAGACCAACTTGAGAAAAAAAAGCAACTTGCTTGGAACTAAATGGATTTAAAATAAGATGCAAGTCTACCAGGTACTATACTATACTATAACTATACTATACCATATCTCTACTATACAATCTCATAACTATACTATACCATAACTATACTATACTATACCAAAACTATTCTATACTATACCATAACTATACTATACTATACCAAAACTATACTATACAATCCCATAATTATACTATACAATTCCATAACTATACTATACTATACCATAAATATACTATAGAATCCCATAACTATACTATACCATATCTATACAATCCCATAACTATACTATACAATCCTATAACTATACTATACTATAACTATACAATCCCATAACTATACTATACAATACTATAACTATACTATACTATACCATACCATAACTATACTATACAATCCCATAACTATAAAATACAATACCATAACTATACTATACAATACCATAACTATACTATACAATACCATAACTATACTATACCTCAATAAAAGATAGTTTTATGGTTGTAAACACAAAAAAGACATACCAGACAACCAGACCCAGATACACACACCTACTGATCTACTTATCCATTACTGTGGCAGCCATACTTAAAGGGTAACTAAAGTCAATTTTTTTTTAGATTTATCCTCAATAAAAGATAGTTTTATGGTTGTAAACACATGGGGAAACATTCTCCTCTATATTAAACTGTACGGGGCGCATTGCCCTTATATATTACCTGTAGGGAACATTATCCCTTATAATTACCTTTAAGGGGACCATCCCTTATACATTACAAACTGAGGGGGGAACATTATCCTTCTATTACAACACTGTATGGAACATTATCCCTTATATATTACAAACTGTAAGGAACATTATCCCTTTCTATATTCCAAAACTGTAAGGGAACATTATCCCTTTATTATTACACTGTAAGGGAGCTTATCCCTTATAGATTACAACTGTAAGGGGAACTTATAATTCCTTTCTAGATGATCCTGTAAGGGAACATTATCCTTTTATATTCACTGTAATGGCACCTTATCCCTTATATATTACACTGTAAGGGGCACATTATCCCTTATATTTACCCCTGTAATGTGAAACATTATCCTTATATATACACTGTAAAGGTTAACATTATCCTTATATATTACACTGTAAGGGGAACATTAATCCCTTATATCTTACACTATACACTGTAGGGACATTATCCCTTATATCTTACACTGTAAGGGAACATTATCCTTATATATAAGCTTACAGTGGACCCTTATCCCTATATATTACACTGTAAGGGTAAATTAATCCTTATCTCTTACACTGTAAGTGGAACATTATCCCTTTATATTACAGCTGTAATGGGAAACATTCATCCCTTAGATTATTCACACTGTAAGGGGAACATGACCCTTATATATTACCCATAAGGTGCGCTTATCCCTTATATATTCACTGTAGGGGAACTTTCCCTATCTATTACACTTAAGGGAACATTATCCTTATATCTTACAGTGTAAGGGGCACATTATCCCTTATTCTAACTTTAAGGGGGGCCATTATCCCTTATATCTTCACTGTAAGGGAACATTATCCGTGATATATTACACTGTAAGGGGCACATTATCTTATATATACACTGTCAAGGGGCTGCATTATCCTTATATATTACCCTGTAAGGGGAATGTTATCCCTTATATGATTAACTGTAAGGTACATTAGCCTATAGATTACCTGTAGGGTCACATTATCCCTTATATAATTACAAACTGTAAGGGGAACATTTAATCCATATATATTACACTGAATGGGAACATTCGCCTTATATAATTACACTGTAAGGGGCAAATTATCCCTTATATATTACCTGTAAGGGGACATTATCCCTTTATATATTCACTGGGACGGGGCACATTTATCCCTTAGATATACATTACACTGTACCGGGAAACATACCCTTAGATTTACACTGTAATGGAACAGTATCCCTTATATATCACACTGTTAAGGGACATTATCCATCCTTTATATATACACTGTAAGAGGAACATTATCCCTTAATAGATTTATTACACCACTGTCAGTGGCGCATTATCCTTATAGTATTACAACACTGTCAAGGGGCACATTATCCCTTATCTATCACACTGTAAGGGGCACAGTATCCCTTATTATTTACAACACTTGTATAGGCAATTTATCCCTTATATATTACAACTGTCATGGAAACATTATCCCTTATATTTACACTGTAAAGGGGAACCATTATCCTTATATATTACACTGTAAGGGGAACATTATCCCTTATATATCACACCTGTAAGGGGAACATTATCCCTTAATATTACACTTTAAGGGGCACGTTATCCCTTTTATATCACAACTGTAGGGGAACATTAATCCCTTATATATACACTGTAAGGGTAACATTATCCCTATTATCTTACACTAGTAAGGGAACATTATCCCTTATATATTACACTGTAAGGGGAACATTTCCCTTATATATTAACTTAAAGGGGAACCTTATACCTTATATATTCCAACTTAAGGGGAACATTATCCCTTATATTTACACTGTAAGGGGAACATTATCCCTATATATTACCTGTAAGGGGCACATTATCCCCTTATATATTACACGTAAGGGGCACATTATCCCTTATATATTACAAAAACTGTAAGGGGAACATTATCCTTATATATTACCTGTAAGGGAACATTAATCCCTTAATATATTACCTGTAAGGGAACATTATCCCTTATACATTACACTGTAAAGGGGGCGATTAATCCTTATATATTACAAACTTAAGGGGAACATTATCCTGATATAATTAAACTGTAAGAGGAACATATCCTTATCTATTACACTGTCAGGGGCACATTATCCCCTTATTATGTCACTGTAGGTGTCACATTTCCCTTATATATACATACCTGTTAAAGGGACTTAGCCCTTATATATTACACTGTAAGGGAACATTATCCGCTTATACATTTTACACCTGAAGGAACATTTCCCTTTATATATTACACTGTAAGGGGCACATTATCCCTTATATATATACACTGTAGGGAAACACTTATCCATTATATATTACACTGTAAGGGGAACGTTATCCCTTATACTATTCACTTAGGGGAACTTATCCTTATACTATTACCTTAAGGGTGCGCTTAATCCCTATATAGGACACTCGGTAAGAGAACATTATCCTTATCTATATTAAACACCTGTAAGGGGAACATTATCCTTATATATACAAACTGTGTAAGGGGGCATTATCCCTTATAGTATTACCTGTAAGGGGAACCATTCTCCCTTTTATTACAACCACTTGTAAAGTGGGAACATTATCCCTGTATACTTACACTGTGAAGGGGGCACATTAGTCCCTTATATATTTACAACTGTAAGGGAACTATGCCCTTATATGTTACACTGTTAGGGTCGCATTATCCCTTATATATGTAATCACGTAGGGGCACATTATCCCTTATATATACACTGTAAGGGGAACATTAATCTTATATATTAAGACTGTAAGAGACATTATCCCTTATATGATTACAACTGTAGGGGAACATTACTCCCTTAATATATTACACTGTAAGGGAACGTTATCCTTATATTATACCACTGGTAAGATAGAACATTAGCTTCTTATATATTACCACCTGTAAGGGGCGCATTTCCCCTTATATATTACAACTGTTAAGGGGAAACATTAATCCCGTATAATAAACCAACTTAAAGGGGAACCTTATCCTTATATATTACAACTGTAAGAGGACCTTATCCCCTTATATATTACACTGTAAGGGGAACAGTTATCCCTTTAATATTACACTGTAAAGGGGAAACATAGTCCCTTATATTACAAACTGTAAGGGGAACATTATCAGTATGACCTGAGGGACCTATATATCACTTAAGGAATTAATCCTATACAACAAGATGTAAGGGGCACATTATCCCTTATCTATTACAACACTGTAGGGAAACATTATCCATTATATTACACACTGTAACGGGGCGCTATTTCCCCTTATATCTTACCACTGTAAGGGGCCACATTTCCCCGCCCTTATATTTAATACTTTTGAATACAGTACGATTAGTTTTTGGATCCTGTATTAGGCTTACTAGTAACGTTTTATAAGTTTACTTTAATTATATGAGGACCCTTTAAATCATAAATATCTTTTTATATTCATTACAAAATCCTTTGTAAGGCTGTGTGAACATTTTTTAGCACAGAAGTAAAAATAGAAATAACACTTAATATAAAACGGTTATATTTTTTAATTTTCAAAAGCTTAATAAAATAAAACAATTCCTGACTGTCCCCGCACAGAGGGGTGTCCTAGTAGAACAGATGTTTAGGGGGACATTGTCTATTAGTGAATCTTACCAGCTTGTTTTCTCCTCCTTTCTATCTGTAATATACGAACGTGGCTCTCGTGTAACTCCCCTTAAAAACCACGCAGGACTCGCCGTCCCATAACCATAGATCATACTGATGGACAGAAATGTCTCATTATAGAAACACTGTCTGCTGTGTGGACTTGATCTCAGCATCAGAGTCAGATCTTCGGGAATAACTTGTTTTAATAACCATGTAATAGTCCATGGTACTTAATGCACTACCAACGTACAGTACAGATTATAGGAATGGTTTAACCCTTCAAAACATCATCCCAACGTTTAGGAGAATGTTCTACAGCCTTGTGTAGTTATATAACGGTACAGAAGACTCTCTGGGGGGGTTGTGAACCAGATGGATGTGCGTCTGTCTAAATGAATGTTACCAATACCTATAACAATTGCAAAGTCTGAAAACAACGTTAAACTTCATTATACTGTAACCGTCTAAACAGCTGCAAATACAACTGTCGTCTGTCTGACTTTTCTTCTTCACTGCGTGAGAGTGTTTCTATGAGAATCCTGGGATTGGTAGTCCATTACAATTACCTAGTGGACTCGGACACTGTTGTCTGGTTCTTGACCTGAGAAAATCAATAAACAAATGATATGACTAGATAACAGCCACTCAATTGGAGGGGGCCCGGGCTCCCTCCGCAAAAAGGGAGGCCAGGCCCCTGACACACACACACCCCATCCATCCCCTCCCCAGGCGCAACGCGATCCCACTGTTTTTTAAAACTGTCTGTCACCATGTGTAGTTGTAATCATGCAATCAGGCTGTTTAAAAAGAGGTCGGGTACCAACCACAACTTTTGAGCAGCTGATTGCACTTATCTTTACTGAATAAGCACGGTCAGCTTTTAAAAACTCTGAAACTGCAGAGCCTCTGGTGCTGGGGTTGCCCCTCCCTGCCATAGCGCCCCTACTATAATAGCTTTCTGGAAGATGAGTGTGGGGGCCATATTATAATTTAGCAGCACAGCACGTTAATCATAATGTTTGACGGTGGTCATACATTTAACAACAACACCAAACGTCGTAATGAATGAAGTTCGGTCCGTAGAATAGCCATGTATTAGTTAACTGACAGCAATGTATTCTATGGGATCGTAAAATTATGATAAGTGTTCGCTTACATTATCCATGACCTGTAAAAATGTTTATTAGTCTCATACTGAGTGAATTGAATTCATTCATATAATTTTTGTTCTTTTCCTTTCCAACTTTGAAAAGAGTCTTAGTGAATTCAGGGTTATATTATTCAACATACAACAAGGTGGCGATATGTAAGTGCATCTGTAAAAGGAACATAATTCCTTTTAAAATACCATTTTATTAAATTATACTTGTAAGTTCTCAGTCATCCAGGTCATGGTATATCTGTAATATTCATCCATCCAGGTCATGTATATCTGTAATATTCATTCATCCAGGTCACGGTCTCGGTATATTTTTTCCATCATCAGGTCAGGTATATCTGTAATATTCATTCATCCAGGTCATGGTATATCTGTAATATTCATTCATCCAGGTCCATGGTATATCTTGTATATATTCATTCATCCAGGTCATGGTATATCTGTAATATTCATCATCATCCATCCAGGTCATGGTATATCTGTAAATATTCATCCATCCAGGTCATGGTTATCTGTAATATTCATCATCCAGGTCATGGTAATATCTGTAATATTCATTCATCCAGGTCACGGTATATCTGTATATTCATTCATCCAGGTCATGGTGTATCTGTATATTTCATTCATCCAGGTCATGGTATATCTGTAATATTCCTTCATCCAGGTCCATGGTGTATCTGTATATTCATCCATCCAGGTCATGTTACTGTAATATTCATCATCCGGTCATGGTTATCTGTAATATTCATCCATCCAGGTCATGTGTATCTGTAATATTCATTCCATCCAGGTCACGGTATATCTGTAATATTCATTCATCGGTCATGGTATAATCTGTAATATTCATCATCACGCTCAGGTATATCTGTAATATTCATCATCAGGTCCGGTATATCTGTAATATTCATTCATCCAGGTCATGGTATAATCTGTAATATTCATTCATCCAGGTCATGGTATTCTGTAATATCATTCATCCAGTCCATGGTTTGTATATCTGTATATTCATCCATCCAGGTCATGGTATATCTGTATATTCCATTCATCCAGGTCTGGGTATATCTGTATATTCATCCATCCAGGTCTGGTTATCGTATATCATCCATCCAGTCACGGTATATCTGTAATATTCATTCTCCAGGTCATGGATATCTGTAATATCATTCATCAATCAGGTCATGTATATCTGTAATATTCATTCATCCAGGTCCATGGTATATCTGTAATATTCATTATCCCGTCATGGTATATCTGTAGTATTTATTCACCAGGTCACGGTATATCTGTAATAACATTCATCCAGGTCACGTGTATATCTGTAATATTCATCATCCAGGTCCTGGTATATCTGTTATATTATTCATTGTCCCAGTCCGGTATATCTGTAATATTCATTCATCCAGGTCATGGTATATCTTGTAATATTCATTCCATCCAGGTCATGGTATATCTGTAATATTCCATTTATCATCATCCAGGTCACGTGTATATCTGTAATATTCATTCAATCCAGGTCACGGTATATCTGTAATATTCATTCATCCAGGTCACGGTATATCTGTAATATTCATTCATCCAGGTCATGTATTTATCTGTAATATTCATTCATCCAGGTCACGTTATATTGTAATATTCTCCATCCAGGTCATGGTATATCTGTAATATCATTCATCCAGTCATGGTTATCTGTAATATTCATTCAATCCAGGTCCGGTATATGTATTCTATATAAAAAATTGGTCAACATTATTATTTTTTTCTGTAATATTCATCATCCAGGTCATGGTATATCTGTAATATTCATCCATCCAGGTCACGGTTTATATCTGTAATATCATCCATCCAGGTCATGGTATATCTGTAATATTCATCCATCCAGGTTCATCGGTATATCTGTATATTCATCATCCATGGTCATGGTATATCTGTAATATTCATCCATCCAGGTCAGGTATATCTGTAAATATTCATCATCCAGTCATGGTATATCTGTAAATTCATCCATCCAGGTCAGGTATATCTGTATATTCATTCTCCAGGTCATGTATAATCTGTAATATTCATCCATCCGGTCATGGTATTCTGTAATATTCATTAATATTCATCCATCCATGTCATGGTTATCTGTAATATTCTTCATCCAGTCCCGGTATATCTGTAATATTCATCATCATGTCACAGTATATCTGTAATATTCATCCATCCAGGTCACGGTATATCTGAATATTCATTCATCCAGGTCACGGTATATCTGTATATTCATATCATCCAGGGTCACTGGTATATCTGTAATATTCTTCATCCAGGTCAGGTATATCTGTAAATTCATTCATCCAGGTCACGGTATATGTTGTAATATTCTCATCCATCCAGGTCAGGGTATTCTGTAATATTCATTCATCCAGGTCTGGTATATCTGTAATTCATCCATCCAGGTCATGGTTATCTGTAATATTCACCATCCAGTCATGGTATATCTGTAATATTCATTCATCCAGGTCATGGTTATATCTGTAATATTCATTCATCCAGCTCCATTGGTATATCTGTAATATTCATTCATCCAGGTCATGGTATATCTGTTAATATTCATATCCAGGTCCATGGTATATCTGTAGTATTTTATCATCCAGTCATGGTATATCTTGTAATAGACATTCATCCAGGTCACGTTATATCTGTAAATTCATCCATCCAGGTCATGGTATATCTGTAATATTCATCATCAGGTCATGGTATATCTGTAATATCATTCATCCAGGTCACGTTATATCTGTAATATTCATTAATCCAGGTCATGGTATATCTGTATATTCATTCATCCAGGTCACGGTATATCTGTATATCATTCATCCAGGTCATGGTATATCTGTAATAGACATTCATCCATGTCACGTTATATTGTAATATCATCTCCAGGTCATGGTATATCTGTAATATTCATTCATCCAGGTCATGGTATATCTGTAATATTCTTCATCACCAGGTCATGTATATCTGTTATTCATTCATCCAGGTCACGGTATATCTGTAATATTCCATCATCCAGGTCACGGTTATATCTGTAATATTCATCCTCCAGGTCATGGTATATCGTAATATCACCATCCGGTCTGGTATATTCTGTAATATTCTTCATCCAGGTCTGGTAATATCTAGTAATATTCATCCATCCAGGTCATGGTATATAGTAATATTCATTCATCCAGGTCATGGTATATCTGTAATATTCATCCATCCAGGTCACGGTATATCTGTATATCATCCATCCAGGTCACGGTATATCTGTATATATTCATCCATCCAGTGTCTGGTATATCTGTAATATTCATTAATATTCATCCAATCCAGGTCATGGTATATCTGTAATATTCTTCATCCAGGTCACGGTATATCTGTAATATCATTCATCATCAGGTCACGTGTATATCTGTAATATTCATCCATTCAGGTCACGGTATATCTGTAATATTCATTCATCCAGGTCGGTATATCTGTAATATTCATTCATCCCAGGTCACGGTATATCTGTAATATTCATCATCCAGGTCACGGTATATCTGTATATTTCATTCATCCAGGTCACGGTATATCTGTAATATTCATTTCATCCAGGTCACGGTATATCTGTAATATTCATCCATCCAGGTCACGGTATATCTGTAATATTCATCCATCCAGGTCCGGTATATACCTGTAATATTCATCCATCCAGGTCACGGTATATCTGTAATATTCATCCATCCAGGTCACGGTATATCTTAATATTCTCCACCAGGTCACGGTATATCTGAATATTCATTCATCCAGGTCACGTATATCTGTGTAATATTCATTCAATCCAGGTCACGGTAATCTGTATATTCATCATCACCACAGTGTTTTAAAACATATCGTAATATTCATTCATCCAGGTCACGGTAATTGTATAATTCATCCATCCAGGTCATGGTATATCTGTAATATTCATTCATCCAGTCAGTATATCTGTAATATTCTCCATCCAGTCCATGGTTAATCTGTAATATTCATCCATCCAGGTCATGGTTATCTGTAATATTCATTCATCCCGGTCAGGTATATCTGTAATATTCATCATCCAGTCATGGTATACTTAATATTCATCATCAGTCAGGTATATCTGTAATATTCATTCATCCAGGTCATGGTATATCTGTATATTTATTCATCCAGGTCATGGTATATCTGTAATATTCATCCATCCAGTCACGTTTATATCTGTAATATTCATCCATCCAGGATGGTATATCTGTATATTCATTCATCCGGTCATGGTATATCTGTAATATTCATTCATCCAGGTCACGTGTATATCTGTAAATATTCATTCATCCAGGTCATGGTATATCTGTAATATTCATTCATCCAGGTCAGCGTATATCTGTATTATTCTTCATCCAGGTCATGGTATATCTGTAATAACCTTCATCCAGTCCACGTTATATCTGTAATATTCATCCATCCAGGTCATGGTATATCTGTAATATTCATTCATCCAGGTCATGGTATATCTGTAATATTCATTCAATCCAGGTCATGGTATATCTTAATATTCATTCATCCAGGTCACGGTATCTCTGTATATTCATCATCCATCACGTTATATCTGTAATATTCATCCATCCAGGTCATGGTATATCTGTATATTCATCCATCCAGGTCATGGTATATCTGTAATATTCATCCCAGGTCATGGTATATCTGTAATATTCATCCATCCAGGTCATGGTATATTTATATCTTCATCCGGTCATGGTAATATCTGTAATATTCATCATCCAGGTCACGGTATATCTGTTATATTCTCCATCCAGCACGGTATATCTTGTAATATTCATCAATCCAGTCATGGTATATCTGTAATATTAATTCTCATCCAGGTCATGGTATATCTGTAATATCATTCATCCAGGTCAGGTATATCTGTAATATTCATTCATCCAGGTCACGGTATATCTGTAATATTCATCCTTCCGGTCACGGTATATCTGTAAATTCATTCCCGGTCACGGTATAATCTGTAATTATTCATCCAGTCACGGTATATCTGTAATATTCATTCCTCCAGGTCACGGTATATCTGTAATATTCATCATCCAGGTCACGGTATATCTGTAATTCATCCATCCAGGTCACGGTATATCTGTAATATTCATCCATCCAGGTCACGGTATATCTGTAATATTCATCCATCCGGTCACGGTATATCTGTAATATTCATCCATCCAGGTCACGGTATATCTGTAATATTCATCATCCAGGTCACTGGTATATCTGTAATATTCATTCAATCCAGGTCATGGTATATCTGTAATATCATTCATCCAGGTCATGGTATATCTGTAATATTCATTCATCCAGGTCATGGTATATATATATATATATTTTATATATTATATATATTATATATATATACCTCCTCCAGGCAGGTATATCTGTAATATTCATCCATCAGGTCATGGTATATCTGTAATATTCATCCATCCAGGTCACGGTATATCTGTAATATTCATCCATCCAGGTCACGTAATATCTGTAATATTCATCCATCCAGGTCACAGTATATCTGTAATATTCATCCATCCAGGTTGCGTTATATCTGTAATATTAATTCATCCAGGTCACGGTATATATATATATATATATATTCATCCATCCAGGACACGGTATATCTGTAATATTCATCCATCCAGGTCACGGTATATCTGTATATTCATCTCCGGTCACTGTATATCTGTAATATTCATCCATCCAGGTCACGGTATATCTGTAATATTCTCCATCCAGGTCCACGGTATATCTGTAATATTCATCCATCCAGGTCACGGTATATCTGTAATATTCATCCTCAGGTCAGGTATATCTGTATATCTTCTCATCCAGGTCACGGTATATCTGTAATATACATCCATCCAGGTCACGTATATCTGTAATATTCATCCACCAGGTCACGGTATATCTGTAATATTCATTCATCCAGGTCACGGTATATCTGTAATATTCATCCATCCAGGTCACGGTATATCTGTAATATTCATTCATCCAGGTCATGGTATATCTGTAATATCATTCATCCAGTCATGGTTAATCTGTAATATTCATCTCATCCAGGTCATGGTATATCTGTAATATTCATCATCCAGGTCATTCATTCTTTAATAATATTCATCCATCCAGGCACGGTATATCTGTAATATTCATCTATCCAGTTCACGGTATCTGTATATTCATCCATCCAGGTCACGGTATACTGTAATATTCATCCATCCAGGTCATGGTATATCTGTAATATTCATCCATCCAGGTTGCGTTATATCTGTAATATTCATTCATCCAGGTCACGGTATATATATATATATATATATATATATATATATTCATCCATCCAGGACATGGTATATCTGTAATATTCATCCATCCAGGTCACGGTATATCTGTATATTCATCCATCCAGGTCATGGTATATCTGTAATATTCATCCATCCAGGTCACGGTATCCTGTAATATCATCCATCCAGGTCACGGTATATCTGTAATATTCACCATCCAGGTCACGTATATCTGTAATATTCATCCATCCAGGTCACGGTATATCTGTAATATTCATTATTCATCCATCCAGTTGCGTTATATCTATAATATTCATTCATCTCAGTTCACGTTATATCTGTAATATCATTCATCCAGGTCCATGGTATATCTGTATATTTATCATCCAGGTCACGGTATACTGTAATATCCATCCATCCAGGTCATGGTATATCTGTAATATTCATCATCCAGGTCATGGTATATCTGTAATATTCATCCATCCAGGTCCGTTATATCTGTAATTCTTAATTCATCCAGGTCACGGTATATCTGTAATATTCATCCATCCAGGTCACTGTATATCTGTAATATTCATCCATCCAGGTCACGGAATATCTGTAAATCATCCATCCAGGTCACGGTATATCTGTAATATTCATCATCCAGGTCACGGTATATCTGTAATATTCATTCATCCAGTCACGGTATATCTGTATATTCATTCCATCCAGGTCACGGTATATCTGTAATATTCACCATCCAGGTCACGGTATATCTGAATATTCATCATCCAGGTCACGGTAATCTGTAATATTCATTCATCCAGGTCACGGTATATCTGAATATCATCCATCCAGGTCGGTATATCTGTAATATTCATTCATCCAGGTCATGGTATTTCTGTAATATTCATCCATCCAGGTTGCGTTATATCTGTAATATTCATTCATCCAGGTCATGGTATATCTGTAATATTCATCCATCCAGGTCATGGTATATCTGTAATATTCATTCATCCAGTCATGGTATATCTGTAATATTCATTCATCCAGGTCATGGTATATCTGTAATATTCATTCATCCAGGTCATGGTATATCTGTAGTATTTTATTCATCCAGGTCATGGTATATCTGTAATAGCCATCATCCAGTCACGTTATACTGTAATATTCATCCATCCGTCATGGTATATCTGTAATATTCATTCATCCAGGTCATGGTATATCTGTAATATTCATCCATCCAGGTCCGGTATATCTGTAATATTCATCCATCCAGGTCACGGTTTATCTGTAATATTCATCCATCCAGGTCACGGTAATATCTGTAATATTCATCCATCCAGGTTGCGTTATATCTGTAATATTCATTCATCCAGGTCACGGTATATATATATATATATAATTCATCCATCCAGCATGGTATATCTGTATTATTCATCCATCCAGGTCATGGTATATCTGTAATATTCATCCATCCAGGTCATGGTATATCTGTAATATTCATCCATCCCGGTCATGGTATATCTGTAATATTCATCCATCCAGGTCATGGTATATCTGTAATATTCATCCATCCGGTCATGGGTATATCTGTAAATTCATCCATCCAGGTCAGGTATATCTGTAATATTCATCCATCCAGGTCGGTATATCTGAAATATTCATCCATCCAGGTCACGGTATATCTGAATATTCACTCACCAGGTGGTTTAATCTGTAATATTCATTCATCCAGGTCACGGTATATATATATATATATATATATATATATATATATATATATATATTCATCCATCCAGGACATGGTATATCTGTAATATTCATCCATCCAGGTCACGGTATATCTGTATATCATCTCAGTCATGATTCTTAATATTCTCCATCCGGTCACGGTATATCTGTAATATTTCATCCATCCGGTCACGGTATATCTGTAATATTCATCCATCCAGTCCACGTATATCTGTAATATTCATCCATCCAGGTCACGGTATATCTGTAATATTCATCCATCCGGTGAGTTATATCTGTAATATTCATTCATCCAGGTCACGGTATATCTGTAATATTCATCCATTCGGTTGCGTTATATCTGTAATATTCATTCATCCAGGTCACGGTATATCTGTAATATTCATTCATCATCCAGGTCATGGTATCGTTATATTCATCATCCATGCATGGTATATCTGTAATATTCATCCATCCAGGTCATGGTATATCTGTAATATTCATCATCCAGTCATGGTATATCTGTAATATTCATTCATCCAGGTCACGGTATATCTGTATATTCATCATCCGGTCACGGTATATCTGTAATATTCACCATCCAGGTCACGTATATCTGTAATATTCATCCATCCGGTTGCGTTATATCTGTAATATTAATTCACATCCGGTCACGGTATATATATATATATATTATATATATATATATTCATCCATCCAGGACTGGTATATCTGTATATTCATCCCCAGGTCACGGTATATCTGTATATTCATCCATCCAGGTCACGGTATATCTGTAATATTCATCATCCAGGTCCGGTATATCTGTAATATTCATCCATCCAGGTCCCGGTATATCTGTAATATTCAATCCATCCAGGTCACGGTATATCTGTAATATTCATCCATCCAGGTCACGGTATATCTGTAATATTCATTCATCCAGGTCCACGGTATATCTGTAATATTCATCATCCAGGTCACGGTATATCTGTAATATTCATCCTCCAGGTCACGGTATATCTGTAATATTCATCCATCCAGGTCACGGTATATCTGTAATATTCATCATCCAGGTCCGGTAATATCTGTAATACATCCATCCAGGTCACGGTAATATCTGTAATATTCATCTCCCGGTCACGGTATATCTGTAATATTCATCCATCCAGGTCACGGTATATCTGTAATATTCATTCATACCAGGTCATGGTATATCTGTAATATTCATTCATCCAGGTCATGGTATATCTGTAATATTCATTCATCCAGGTCATGGTATATCTGTAATATTCATTCATCCAGGTCATTCATTCATATATATATATATTCATCCATCCAGGACACGGTATATCTGTAATATTCATCTATCCAGGTCACGGTATATCTGTAATATTCATCCATCCAGGTCACGGTATATCTGTAATATTCATCCATTCAGGTCATGGTATATCTGTAATATTCATCCATCCAGGTTGCGTTATATCTGTAATATTCATTCATCCAGGTCACGGTAATATATTATATATATATATATATAATATATATACATATATATTCATCCATCCAGGACATGGTATATCTGTAATATTCATCCATCCAGGTCATGGTATATCTGTGATATTCATCCATCCAGGTCATGGTATATCTGTAATATTCATCCATCCAGGTCACGGTATATCTGTAATATTCATCCATCCAGTCACGGTAACCTGTATATTCATCATCCAGTCACGGTATATCTGTAATATTCATCTATCCAGGTCAGGTATATCTGTATATTTCATCCATCCAGGTGCGTATATAACTGTAATATTCATTCATCAGTTCACGGTATATCTGTAATATTCATTCATCCAGGTCACGGTATATCTGTAATATTCATTCATCCAGGTCACGGTATATCTGTATATTCATCCATCCAGGTCATGTATATCTGTAATATTCATTCATCCAGGTCATGGTATATCTGTAATATTCATTCATCCAGGTCATGGTATATCTGTAATATTCATTCATCCATGTCATGGTATATCTGTAATATTCATCCATCCGGTCACGTATAATCTGTAATATTCATCCATCCAGGTCACGGTAATCTGTAATATTCATCCATCCAGGTCACGGTATATCTGTAATATTCATCCACAGGTCACGGTATATCTCGTAATATTCATCCATCCAGGTCACCGTATATCTGTATATTTATTATCCAGGTCACTGGTATATCTGTAATATCCATCCATCCAGGTCCTGGTATCTGTAATATTCATTATCATCCAGGTCATGTATATCTGTAATATTCATCCATCCAGGTGCGTTTATCTGTAATATTAATTCATCCAGTCATGGTATATCTGTAATATTCATTTCTCCAGGTCACGGTATATCTGTAATATTCATCCATCCAGGTCACGGTATATCTGTATATTCATCCATCCAGGTCACGGATATCTGAATATTCATCATCCAGGTCACGGTATATCTGTAATATTCATCCATCCAGGTCACGGTATATCTGTAATATTCATTCCATCCAGGTCACGGTATCTGTAATATTCATCCATCCAGGTCACGGTATATCTGTAATATTCATCCATCCAGGTCACGGTATATCTGTAATATTCATCCATCCAGGTCACTTATATCTGTAATATCATCCATCCAGGTCACGGTATATCTGTAATATTCATCCATCCGGTCACGGTATATCTGTATATTCATCCATCCAGGTCACGGTATATCTGTAATATCATTCATCCAGTCATGGTATATCTGTAATATTCATCCATCCAGGTGCGTTATATCTGTAATATTCATTCATCCAGTTCATGGTATATCTGTAATATCATCCTCCAGGTCATGGTAATTCTGTAATATTCATCATCATCCAGTCATGGTATATCTGTAATTTCATTCCATCCAGGTCATGTATATCTGTAATATTCATTCATCCAGTTCATGGTATATCTTATATTTTATTCATCCAGGTCATGGTATATCTGTAATAATTCATCCATGTCACGTTGTATATCTGTAATATTCATCCATCCGGTCATGTATATCTGTATATTCATTATCCAGGTCATGGTATATCTGTAATATTCATCCATCCAGGTCACGGTATATCTGTAATATTCATCCATCCAGGTCACGGTTTATCTGTAATATTCATCCATCCAGGTCACGGTATATCTGTAATATTCATCCATCCAGGTTGCGTTATATCTGTAATATTCATTCATCCAGGTCACGGTAATATTATATATTATTCATCCTCGACTGGTATATCTGTATATTCATCCATCCAGTGCATGGTATATCTGTAATATTCATCCATCCGGTCATGGTATATCTGTAAATATCATCCTCCGGTCATGGTATATCTGTATATTCATCCATCCAGGTCGGTATATCTGTATATTCATCCTCCAGGTCATGGTATATCTGTAATATTCATCCATCCAGGTCTGGTATATCTGTAATATTCATCCATCCAGGTCACGGTATATCGGTAATATTCATCCATCCAGGTCACGTATATCTGTAATATTCATCCATCCAGGTTGTGTATATCTGATATTCATCCATCCGGTCACGGTATTCTGTAATATTCATCTCCAGTCACGTATATCTGTAATATTTATTCATCCAGTCACGGTATATCTGTAATTATCTCCATCCAGGTCATGGTATATCTGTAATATTCATTCATCCAGTCTGGTATATCTGTAATATTCATCATCCATCCGGTGCGTTATATCTGTAATATTAATCCATCCAGGTCATGGTATACTGTAATATTCATTATCCAGGTCACGGTATCTGTATATTTCATCCATCCGGTACGGTAATATCTGTAATATTCATCCATCCAGGTCACGGGTATATCTGTAATATTCATCCATCCAGGTCACGGTATATCTGTAATTTCATCCATCCAGGTCACGGTATATCTGTAATATTCATCCATCCAGGTCACGGTATATCTGTAATATTCATCCATCCAGTTCACGGTATATCTGTAATATTCATTCATCCAGGTCACGGTATATCTGTAATATTCATCCATCCAGGTCACTGTATATCTGTAATATTCATCCATCCAGGTCACGGTATATCTGTAATATTCATCCATCCGGTTGTGTTATCTCTGTAATATTCATTCATCCAGGTCCGGTATATATTTATATCTATATATATATATTCATCCATCCAGGCATGGTATATCTGTAATATTCATCCATCCAGGTCACGGTATATCTGTAATTCATCCACTCCAGGTCATGGTATATCTGTAATATTCATCCATCCAGGTCACGTATATCTGTATATTTATCCATCCAGGTCACGGTATATCTGTAATATTCATCCATCCGTCACGGTATATCTGTAATATTCATCCACTCCAGGTACGGTATATCTGTAATTATTCATCCTCCCGGTTGAGTTATATCTGTAATATTCATTCATCATCATCAGGTCACGGGTATATCTGTAATATCATACCATCGGTTGCGTTAATCTGTAATATTCTTCATCCAGGTCACGGTATATCTGTAATATTCATTCATCCAGGTCAGGTATATCTGTATATTCATCATCCAGGTCATGGTATATCTGTAATATTCATCCATCCAGGTCATGGTATATCTGTAATATTCATCCATCCAGGTCATGTAATCTGAATATTCATCCATCCAGGTCCGGTATATCTGTAATATTCATCCATCCAGGTCCTGGTATATCTGTAATATTCATTCATCCAGGTCAAGGTATATCTGTAATATTCATTCATCCAGGTCATGGTATATCTGTAATATTTATCCATCCAGTCACGGTATTCTGTAATATTCATCCATCCAGGTCATGGTATATCTGTAATATTCATATCACCAGGTCATGGTATATCTGTAATATTCATTCATCCAGTGCATTATATCTGTAATTCATATCATCCAGGTCATGGATAATCTATAATATCATCCATCCAGGTTGCGTTATATCTGTAATATTCATCCATCCAGGTCATGGTATATCTGTAATATTCATCCATCCAGGTTGCGTTATATCTGTAATATTCATCCATCCAGGTCACGGTATATCTGTAATATTCATTCATCCAGGTCATGGTATATCTATAATATTCATCCATCCAGGTTGCGTTATATCTGTAATATTCATCCATCCAGGTCACGGTATATCTGTAATATTCATTCATCCAGGTCATGGTATATCTATATATTCATCCATCCAGGTTGCGTTATATCTGTAATATTCATCCATCCAGGTCACGTATATCTGTAATATTCACCTCCAGGTCATGGTATATCTGTAATATTCTCATCCAGGTTATGGTATATCTAATTATTCATCCATCCAGGTCATGGTATATCTTAATATTCATTCATCCGGTCAGGGTATATCTGTAATAATCATCCCATCCAGGTCATGGTATATCTGTAATATTCATTCATCCAGGTCATGGTATATCTGTAATATTCATCCATCCAGGTCGTTATATCTGTAAGATTCATTCATCCGGTCACGTATCTGTAATATCATCATATCCAGTCACGGTAATCTGTAATATTCATCCATCCAGGTCATGGTATATCTGTATATTCATCCCATCCAGGTCATGGTATATCTGTAATATTCATTCATCCAGGTCATGGTATATCTGTAATATTCATCCATCCAGGTCACGGTATATCTGTATATTCATCCATCCAGGTCATGTATATCTGTAATATTCATCCATCCAGGTCACGGTATATCTGTAATATCATCCATCCAGGTCACGGTATATCTGTAATTTCATCCATCCAGGTCACGGTATATCTGTAATATTCATTTCATCCAGGTCTAGGTATCTGTAATATTCATCCATCCAGGTCTGGTATATCTGAATATTCATCCATCCAGGTCATGGTATATCGTAATATTCATTCATACCATCCGCATGGTATCTGTAATATTCATTCATCCAGGTCATGGTATATCTGTAATATTCATATCCAGGTCATGGTAAATCTGTAATATTCATTCATCCAGGTCATGGTATATCTGTAATATTCATTCATCCAGGTCATGGTATATCTGTAATATTCATTCATCCAGGTCAATGTATATAATCTGTAATATTCATTCATCCGTCATGGTATATCTGTAATATTCATCCATCCAGTCAGGTAATCTGTAATATTCATTCATCAGGTCCGGTATATCTGTAATATTCATCATCCAGGCCATGGTATCTGTAATATTCATTCATCCAGTCACGGTATATCTGTAATATTCTCATCCAGGTCACGGTATATCTGTAATATTCATCATCCAGGTCACGGTATATCTGTAATATTCATCCATCCAGGTCACGGAATATCTGTATATTCATCCATCCAGGTCCGGTATATCTGTAATATTCTCCATCCAGGCACGGTATATCTGTAATATTCATCCATCCAGGTCATGGTATATCTGTAATATTCATTCATCCAGGTCATGGTATATCTGTAATATTCATTCATCCAGGTTATGGTATATCTGTAATATTCATCCATCCAGGTTATGGTATATCTGTAATATTCATCCATCCAGGTTATGGTATATCTGTAATATTCATCCATCCAGGTTATGGTACATCCAGGTCATGGTATATCTGTAATATTCATCCATCCATCCGGTCACGTATATCTGTAATATTCATTCATCCAGGTCACAGTATATCTGTAATATTCATCCATCCAGGTCACGGTATATCTGTATATTCATCCACCGGTCACGGTATATCTGTAATATTCATCATCCAGGTCATGGTATATCTGTAATATTCATTCATCCAGGTCATGGTATATCTGTAATATCATTCATCCAGTATGGTATATCTGTAATATTCATCCATCCAGGTTATGGTATATCTGTATATTCATCCATCCGGTTTGGTATATCTGTAATATTCATCCATCCAGGTTAGGTATATCTGTAATATTCATCCATCCAGGTCACGGTATATCTGTAATATTCTCCATCCGGTATGGTAATCTGTAATATTCATCCATCCAGGTCATGTATATCTGTAATATTCATTCATCCAGGTCATGGTATATCTGAATATTCATCCATCCAGGTTATGGTATATCTGTAATATTCATCCATCCAGGTTATGGTATATCTGTAATATTCATCCATCCAGTCACGGTATATCTGTAATATTCATCCATCCAGGTCACGGTATATCTGTAATATTCATCCATCCGGTCACGGATATCTGTAAATATCATCATCCAGGTCACGGTATATTCTGTAATATTCATCCATCCAGGTCATGGTATACTGTATATTCATTCATCCAGGCCATGGTATATCTGTAATATTCATTCATCCAGGTCATGATATATCTATAATTTCATTCATCCGGCCATGGTATATCTGTAATATTCATTCATCCAGGTCATGGTATATCTGTAATATTCATTCATCCAGCCATGGTATATCTGTAATATTCATCATCCAGGTCATGGTATATCTGTATATTCATTCCATCCAGGTCATGGTATATCTATAATATTCATTCATCCAGGTCATGGTATATCGTATATTCATTCATCGGTCATGGTATATCTTAATATTCATTCATCCAGGCCATGGTATACTGTAATATTCATTCATCCAGGTCATGGTATATCTGTAATATCATATTCATCCAGGCCTGGTATATCTGTATATTATTCATCCAGGTCATGGTAATCTGTAATATTCATTCATCCAGGCCATGGTATATCTATAATATTCATTCATCCAGGCCCATGGTATACTTTGTAATATTCATTCATCCGTCATGGTATCTGTAATATTCATTCATCCAGCCATGGTATATCTGTAATATTCATTCATTCATCCAGGTCATGTAATCTGTAATATTCATTCATCCAGGCCATGTATATCTGTAATATTCATTCATCCAGGTCATGGTATATCTTTAATATTCATTATCCAGGCCATGGTATATCTGTAATATTCATTCTCCAGGTCCGGTATATCTGTAATATTCATTCGTCCAGGTCATGGTATATCTGTAATATTCATTCGTCCAGGTCATGGTATATCTGTAATATTCATCATCCAGGCCATGGTTTATCTATAATATTCATTCATCCAGGCCATGTATATCTGTATATCATCATCCAGGTCATGGTATATCTGTAATATTCATTCATCCAGGCCATGGTATATCTGTAATATCATTCATCCAGGTCATGGTATATCTGTAATATTCTTCATCCAGCCGGTATATCTGTAATATTCATTCGCCAGGTCATGGTATATCTGTAAATTCATTCTCCAGGTCATGGTATATCTGTAATATTCATCATCCAGGCCATGGTATATCTGTAATATTCATTCATCCAGGCCACGGTTATCTTAATATTCATCCATCCAGGTCACGGTATATTCTGTAATATTCATTCATCCAGGTCATGGTATATCTGTAATATTCATTCATCCAGGCCATGGTATATCTATAATATTCATTTATCCAGGTCTGTATATCTTAATATCATTCATCCAGGCCATGGTATATCTGTAATATTCATTCATCCAGGCCATGGTATATCTGTAATATTCATTCATCCAGGTCACGGTATATCGTAATATTCATTCATCCAGGTCACGGTTATCTGTAATATTCATCCATCCAGGTCACGGTATATCTGTTAATATTCATTCATCCAGGTCACGGTATATCTGTAATATTCATCCATGTCCAGGTCACGGTATATCTGTAATATTCATCCATCCAGGTCACGGTATATCTGTAATATTCATCCTCGGTCACGTATATCTGTAATATTCATCCATCCAGGTCACGGTTATCTGTAATAATTCATCCAGGTCGGTATATCTGTATATCTCATCCAGGTCATGGTATATCTGTAATATTCATCCATCCAGGTCATGGTATATCTGTAATATTCATCCATCCAGGTCATGGTATACTATAATATTCATTCATCCGCTCATGTTATATCTGTAATATTCATTCATCCAGGTCATGGTATATCTGTAATATTCATTCATCCAGGTCATGTATTCTGTAATATTCATTCTCCAGCCATGGTATATCTGTAATATTCATCCATCCAGGTCACGGTATATCTGTAATATTCATTCATCATTCATCCAGGTCACTGTATATCTGTAATATTCATCCATCCAGGTCATGGTATATCTGTAATAGCCATTCATCCAGGTCATGGTATATCTATAATATTCATTCATCCAGCTCATGTTATATCTGTAATATTCATTCATCCAGGTCACGGTATATCTGTAATATTCATTTATCCAGGTCACGGTATATCTGTAATATTCATTCATCCAGGTCACGGTATATCTGTAATATTCATCCATCCAGGTCATGGTATATCTGTAATATTCATTCATCCAGGTCATGGTATATCTGTAATATTCATCCATCAGGTCATGGTATATCTGTAATATTCATCCATCCAGGACATGGTATATCTGTAATATTCATTCTCAGGTCATGGTATATCTGTAATATCATCCATCCAGGTCATGTGTATCTGTAATATTTATTCATCCAGGTCATGGTATATCTGTAATATTCATCCATCCAGGTTATGGTATATCTGTAATATTCATCCATCCAGGTTATGGTATATCTGTAATATTCATCCATCCAGTCATGGTATATCTGTAATATTCATCCATCCAGGTCATGGTATATCTGTAAATATTCATCCATCAGGTCACGGTATATCTGTAATATTCATCCATCCAGGTCACGGTATATCTGTAATATTCATTCATCCAGGTCATTGTATCTGTAATATTCATCCATACGGTCACGGTATATCTGTAATATCCACCATCCAGGTCATGGTATATCTGTAATATTCATCCATCCAGGTCATGGTATATCTGTAATATTCATTCATCCAGGTCATGTATATCTGTAATATTCATCCATCCAGGTCATGGTATATCTGTAATATTCATCCATCCAGGTCATGGTATATCTGTAATATTCATCCATCCAGGTCATGGTATATCTGTAATATTCATTCATCCAGGTCATGGTATATCTGTAATATCCATTAATCCAGGTCAAGGTATATCTGTAATATTCATTCATCCAGGCATGGTATATCTGTAATATCATTCATCAGGTCATGTATATCTGTAATATTCATTCATCCAGGTCATGGTATATCTGTAATATTCATTCATCCAGGTCATGGTATATCTGTAATATTCATCCATCCAGGTCACGGTATATCTGTAATATTCATTCATCCAGGTCACGGTATATCTGTAATATTCATTCATCCAGGCCATGGTATATCTGTAATATTCATTCATCCAGGTCATGGTATATCTGTAATATTCATCCATCCAGGTCACGGTATATCTGTAATATTCATTCATCCAGGTCACGGTATATCTGTAATATTCATCCATCCAGGTCACGGTATATCTGTAATATTCATCCATCCAGGTCACGGTATATCTGTAATATTCATCCATCCAGGTCACGGTAATCTGTAATATTCATCCATCCAGGTCATGGTATATCTGTAATATTCATTCATCCAGGTCATGGTATATCTGTAATATTCATTCATCCAGGTTATGGTATATCTGTAATATTCATCCATCCAGGTTATGGTATATCTGTAATTCATCCATCCAGTGTTTGGTATATCTGTAATATTCATAGAGGTTATGGTATATCTGTAATATTCATCCATCCAGGTCACGGTATATCTGTAATATTCATCCATCCAGGTCACGGTATATCTGTAATATTCATCCATCCAGGTCACGGTATATCTGTAATATTCATCCATCCAGGTCATGGTATATCTGTAATATTCATCCATCCAGGTCACGGTATATCTGTAATATTCATTCCACCAGGTCATGGTATATCTGTAATATTCATCCATCCAGGTCATGGTATATCTGTAATATTCATTCATCCAGGCCATGGTATATCTGTAATATTCATTCATCCAGGTCATGATATATCTATAATATTCATTCATCCAGGCCATGGTATATCTGTAATATTCATTCATCCAGGTCATGGTATATCTGTAATATTCTTCATCCAGGCCATGGTAATATTATAATATTCTCCATCCAGGTCATGGTAATCTGTAATATTCATCCATCCAGGTCATGGTATATCTATAATATTCATTCATCCAGGCCATGGTATATCTGTAATATTCATTCATCCAGGTCATGATATATCTATAATATTCATTCATCCAGGCCATGGTATATCTGTAATATTCATTCATCCAGGTCATGGTATATCTGTAATATTCATTCATCCAGGCCATGGTATATCTATAATATTCATTCATCCAGGCCATGGTATATCTGTATTCATTCGTCCAGGTCATGGTAGATCTGTAATATTCATTCATCCCAGGCGCATGGTATATCTGTAATATTCATTCGTCCAGGTCATGGTATATCTGTAATATTCATTTCGTCCAGGTCATGGTATATCTGTAATATTCATTCATCCAGGCCATGGTATATCTGTAATATTCATCATCCAGGCCATGGTATATCTGTAATATTCATCCATCCAGGTCACGGTATATCATAATATCATTCATCCAGGTCATGGTATATCTGTAATATTCATTCTCCAGGCCATGGTATATCTGTAATATTCATTATCCAGGTCATGGTATATCTGTAATATTCATTCATCCAGGCCAGGTATATCTGTAATATTCATCCATCCAGGCCATGGGTATATCTGTAATATTCATCATCCAGTCAGGTATTCTGTAATATTCATCATCCAGGTCACGGTATATCTGTAATATTCATCCATCCAGGTCCGGTATATCTGTAATATTCCATTTATCCAGGTCACATGGTATATCTGTAATATTCATCCATCCAGGTCACGGTATATCTGTAATATTCATTCATCCAGGTCACGGTATATCTGTAATATTCATCCATCCAGGTCATGGTATATCTGTAATATTCATTCTTCCAGGTCATGGTATATCTGTAATATTCATCCATCCAGGTCATTGTATATCAGCTTGCGGCAGCATCGAAAAAATCTTAAATTTTTGCACCTACAGTGTGAGAAATGAAAACACGGAAGAAAGTTGGAACCAGAAAATCAAGATGTTTTGCAGAGGCTGAGATTACAGGTTATACCAGTAAATATGTATTTGATTGGGGACAGGTGATTACTGTCAGTTATTTACAATCTGCAATTGGTTACAATGGTGGATTATAGGGTAATCGTGGTGCTTACAGCTTTCTACATCTGGTCAGGTAAGTACAATTACCCCACTTGTTCCCTTTACAGCCAACACATATGAAATCTGCAGGCTGCAGGGCTATGTACCAGTTCATTAAACTAATTAAACTACCAACCTCTCAGTGTGTAGATTGTATATTTGTTTCTTATATAGGTCACAACCCACAGTACAGAATAAACGTCCGTACAAATTGCCAAAGCTTAACAGATTTATCAGGTGCTAATCAGTTTATCAATCAGTTTGTTAGCGCTGAATGTGGAATATTCCCTTATTATTGTGTATAAGTGTAGCAATCCGTCACCCCTATCTCCACATTAACCTCACATTATTAATCTGGCTTGAAAAAGCCAAATTCCTGTTCTTTCTATTTCTTCTTTTTCTTCTTCCGTTTTATTCTTCCGCTTTTTTGGACCGAATCTCCTCCCACAGTTTTTGAGCTAGAGACATGAAATTCGGTACAGACGTGCGGGGCATATAGGAGAAGTGTGCTGTCTTCTAGCTAAGGAATCCGCGGAAGCGTTACGGCGTTATCGGACAATTTTTACCATAGACTATAATAGTAACAATCCTCAAATGTGGATATTTCAACAGTTTGTTTCATGGTCATAAATACAAATGGTGACACCCCCAACCCCCCACACAGACCCAGGTACACCCACCTACTGACCTACCTTTCCATTCCCATGGAAGCCATACTTAAAGGGTAACTAAAGTCAAAAAAACTAATTTAGATTTATCCTCAATAAAAGATAGTTCTATGGTTATAAACACAAAAAAGACATACCTCTCAACCAGACCCAGATACACACACCTACTGATCTACTTATCCATTACTGTGGCAGCCATACTTAAAGGGTAACTAAAGTCAAAAAAATTAATTTTGATTAATAATAAAAAAGGTTTGTTTTTTTAACCCCCACGTGACACAGGTACATACACCTACTGACCTACCCCTCCATTACGGTTGCAGCCATACCTAAAGGGTAAATAAAGTAAAAAATGTTGTTTGACCAATTATCAAAAAAAAAATTTTTAACCACCAACCTGACACAGGTACACACACCTACTGATCTACTTATCCATTACTGTGGCAGAAGGGTAACTAAAGTCAAAAAAATACATTTTGATCAAAAATCATTATCATTGAAAATGCCGCTACTTTTGACCTTACCAATCAGATTTTAGCTTTCTGATTGATTGAATCAAAATTAGCACCACTTTGGGCTGGGTACACACAAAAGTTTTTTTTTTGTCCCAAACAAGCGTTCACTACAAACTCATCATTCCCATTATTGAGTTTTAAAATCTGCAGCAAACACACATATTCCCTTCCAAAATGCAGTCAAGCCAAATTCAAAGTTTATACTTAAACTTTCCCTTTCTAGTTCAGTTTAAAATCTTGTTGACTAAAAAAAAAGAAGAATAAGGTAGAGATAGGGTGTTAATCATTACCTTTCAGCTCTGCTCCTTGTGGATGTCCTGCAGGGCCTTATGTAAAGTATTCCCCTTACACCTTCTCTTATCCCCTTACTCAAATGTTACTCTCCCCTTACTCCTTCTCTTCTCCCCTTACTCAAATTTTACTCTCCTCTTACTCCTTCTCTTCTCCCCTTACTCAAATGTTCCTCTCCCCTTACTCCATTCTCTTCTCCCCTTACTCAAATGTTACTCTCCCCTTACTCCTTCTCTTCTCCCCTTACTCAAATGTTACTCTCCCCTTACTCCTTCTCTTATCCCTTACTCAAATGTTCTTCTCCTCTTACTCCTTCTCTTCTCCCCTTACTCAAATGTTCTTCTCCCCTTACACCTTCTCTTATCCCCTTACTCAAATGTTCTTCTCCCCTTACTCCTTCTCTTCTCCCCTTACTCAAATGTTCTTCTCCCCTTACTCCTTGTCTTATCCCTTACTCAAATGTTCTTCTCCCCTTACTCCATTCTCTTCTCCCCTAACTCAAATGTTGTTCTCTTCTTACTCAGTTCTCTTCTCCCTTGCTCAAATGTTCCTCTCCTCTTACTCAATTCTCTTATCCCTTACTCCATTCTCTTATCCCCTTACTCAAATGTTCTTCTCCCCTTACTCCATTCTTTTCTCCCCTTACTCAATTATCTTCTCCCCTTACTCCATTCTCTTATCCCCTTACTCAAATGTTCTTCTCCCCTTACTCCATTCTCTTCTCCCCTTACTCAAATGTTCTTCTCCCCTTACTCCATTCTCTTATCCCCTTACTCAAATGTTCTTCTCTCCTCACTCAATTATCTTCTCCCCTTACTCAAATGTTCTTCTCCTCTTACTTAATTCTCTTATCCCTTTACCCAAATGTTCTTCTCTCCTCACTCAATTATCTTCTCCCGTTACTCCATTCTCTTCTCCCCTTACTCAAATGTTCTTCTCCTCTTACTCTATTCTCTTCTACCCTTACTCAATTATCTTCTCCCCTTACTCCATTCTCTTCTCCCCTTACTTAAATGTTCTTCTCCCCTTACTCCATTCTCTTCTCCCCTTACTCAAATGTTCTTCTCCTCTTACTCCTTCTCTTATCCCCTTACTCAAATGCTCTTGTCCCCTTACCTAAATGTTCTTCTTCCCTTGCTACCATCTATTAAACCCTTACTCAAATGTTCTTTTCCCCTTACTCCATTTCTCTTACCCCCTTTCTTAAATTTCTTTTCTACTCTTACTCCATTATCTTATTCTCTTATCCCCTTACTCAAATGTTCCTCTCCTCTTACTCCATTCTCCAGGACCGTCTCTAGACTTTTTGGCACCTGAAAAAAATTCCAAAAGCTGCCCCCCACGCCATGCCGCCAGGTGGTGCTTTGTCCGGAAGTGGGGTGTGGGAGGGACTTTATACATATGACTGGTAAATAATTCCCACAATGACTGGTAAATGATGCCCACAGAGACTAGTAAATGATGCCCAACATTGATTTTTAATCTGCAGGGCTCACAAACATTGATTTTGATCAAATGAATTGCCAGTCAGAAGGGAGGGGGAGGAGTTGTAGCTGCATTCTGTTGTGCAATGAAAGTCACAGCTTCCCCTGTTATTTAAAGTGACAGTACCTCCCAAAAATGTGTTTTTTTACAAACAACATTTTTTATTTGGGGTGGGGGGGTGGGTGGCATCTGGGCCCCAGGCACATGGAGCCGGTAAAAAAAAGTCTACCATCAAAACTGCTGCCTCCCTACAGGGTGCTGCTCTGTAATGTGCTTCACCTTGCTTCATTAGAGAGGCGGCCCTGCTCTTATCCCTTTACTTAAATTTCTCTTATCCCCTTACTCCATTCTCCTATCCCCTTACTCAAATTATCTTTTCCCTTACTCCCTTCTCCTATCCCCTTACTCAAATGCTCTACTCCCCTTACTCCATTCTCTTATCCCTTACTCAAATGTTCCTCTTCCCTTACTCCATTCTCTTATCCCTTACTCAATGTTCCTCTCCTCTTACTCCATTTCTTATATACTTACTTAAATTTCTCTTCTCCCCTTCTGCATTCTCTTATCCCCTTACTCAAAGTAACGTCTTCCCTACTAAATTCTCTTACCCCTTAAATTTACCTTATCTACCCTTACTTGCCCCTTTCTCAAATTCTATTCTCTCCTCCCATTCTCTTCCCCTCTAATATTTTCTCTTCTCCCCTTACTGTATTCTTCTCCCCTTACTGCATATCTTATTCCCTTACTCATTCTCTTATCCCCTTACTGCATTCTTATCCCCTTACTCCATTCTCTTCTCCCCTTACTGCATTCTCTTATACCCTTACTCCATTCTCTTCTCCCCTTACTGTATTCTTCTTATCCCCTTAGTATTCTCTATCCCCTTACTCCATTCTCTTATCCCCTTATGCCATTTCGTAGGCCCCGGGACGGCCAGGCGTCGGCGCCCATTAAGAGGAGCGGATCCCACGGACGACAGGAGAGGAGCCCTACTACTTCTCTTTCCGTAATTGTAGGGAGCGGGAGCGGACGCCAGTCTCTTATCCCCTTACTGTATTCTCTTATCCCCTTACTCCATTCTCTTACCCCTTTACTCCATTCTCTTATCCCCTTACTGCATTCTCTTCTCCCCTTACTCAAATTCTCTTCTCTGCTTACTCCATTCTCTTATCCCCTTACTCCATTCTCTTACCCCTTTACTCCATTCTCTTATCCCCTTACTCCATTCTCTTCTCCCCTTACTCCATTCTCTTATTACCTTACTCAAATTCTCTCCCTCTTACTCCATTTACTTTCCCCCATACTCTATTCTCTTCTCCCTCTTTCCCCATTTCCCACATCTCCATCTCGTTCTATTCTGCAGCTTCCTATCTGGTAAATTAGTGGATGTTTCAGTAAATTTACACAGCACATTTCTCAGGGCTATTTTGGTTTCTAAACGTAGACTGAAGTCTGGAGAATGTGACATGATTTATTTACTTGAATGCTCATTTATTGTCTGTTACAGCCAAATGCCGTACCTGTTACACATGCAGTGAACAACAAAGCAATGAAAACTGCCTGAATCAAACCGTCTGCGGGGACAACGAGACCTTCTGTATGACGTCGGTTTTTTCTTATGGAATGTGTAAGTTCTCCCTCCATGGAATATTGTTTATTTGTAGGTAGAGGAACATGGAGATTCCCCTTCTAGAACCAGCTCCATACAATGGAAAAGGGAGACTTAAAGGACAACTAAAGCCTAAAGCTGGGTACACACAATGAGATATTTCGGTCTGATCGACTGATAGTTCAGTGTATCGGTCGATCAGACCGAAATGATCGCATCCGAATACAGCCATGTCCTACCAATCGTTCGTCCGAATCGGATGAAAGGACGATCGGACTTGATGGAAAACCTCACCATCATGCGGTCCTCTATGGACCGCACGATCGGTCGCAGTAACTGTCGGACGCGGCTGCTTTTGCCGCAACCGCCAGTCCTTCCTCCTGGCCGACCGGTCGGTCAGGAGGAAAAATCGCTAGGTGTGTACCTAGCTTAAGAACAGCATTGAATTAGAAGGCAGGTCTCCTTGTTATAAAATCACCTCTCATTTTAATATGGTTGTTGAGAAATTAATTCTAACATGGGGTTTGTGTTTTATTTTCCAACATCCCAGTATCACACAGTGTGGTCACTGACCATTATGTTCTTTACACATGCTCAGTCTTAAGATACTGCAGGAACTTGTTACAGTTGGTCACACCCACTAGTAGCCGCTAGCCAATCCTTTTACAGGACAGAATAGGCAGGTTAGGGTGTGGTCAGTCACTGTACGTACACATTTATTTCATCCAGTTCTTCAAGTGGTACCATTTACTTTCATGCCATTTACTGTATTTTTATTTTACTATTTATTGGGGTTTTTAGAGAAATATATTCAGATTTTGGAGTGTAAATACTTAGGTTTAGTTTTTTAATGTAGCAGTAAAAATATATAACCCAGCACTAGAATCAAATGGAAATCTTTCATTTCCTTAGCCCAGAATCTGGAGAATATTTTATGGCTTTGCAGTGCTGGATCTGTGTGTAGAAAGCACTTGGGAAGGTTTGTTCTGTTATGAATTCTATTAACAAGGACAATGTTAAAACTGATCAGACCCGGTGCAACCTGGAAACACTGACACGTTGTGTTTCCAGGTTCCAGGTGTGAGCGTACGGGACTGTCCAATCAGAATGCACCAATTATGCATTAATTCATTCATTATGCATGAGAGCATGCTGGGAATTGTAGTCAATCCATAACAAGTTCCATTTCCTATCTTGCAGACATTTTGGAAATTTTTGGCATCAACAAGGAATGTGCATCATCCTGCTCCCCGCTGGACATTCACTCCCCTGTGACCTCCATATCCGTCTCCTGTTGTAGCACCGACCTGTGCAATGTTAGCAATGCCCCTGGGGTTAAATCCAGTCCCACTGTCCTCACTTTATCCCTGGGTCTCCTGCTGGTTTTACAGAGAAAATCCTCCTCCCAATGGGGGGAATTAACAAGCCTGACCTGATATTCCCTCCCCATGCAACCAACCCCCCATTAGCCTCTCATCTCTATTTATCCTTCCCTTGGTTTGTTTGCAGGTCACTATTATACCTTCATATCATCCATGATCCCCAACACCACCAACTGCCCCCAACTGGGTTATCCACAAAAGGTCAGAGCTACAGCCCTGCGTTGGGTCGGGTACCTGATTTGTGGGTTGGGTAAACCGCATTGAGTTTAAACTGGGTGGCGGGTCGAGTACAAACTGCAGGTCGGGTAGCAGAATTCCTGTCTGTAAATAGAAAGGTGCAGTCTATGAAGAGGGATCTTCCTGTAATGGAACTAAAGCCGGCCATACACTAGGCAAACATTACATAGGTTAGAGATATCTATCTAATGTCTATAGACAGCATTTTACATGCAGAGGTTTTTATCTTGAGATAATCTCATTGGCCCTTTCACTTTGTGATCTCAATTTGATTGTATAAAAGAACAAGCTGGGCGGTTCTTAGATTGGACATTTGTCTGATGATTGATTGGACATCTGTCTAATGTCTATAAAGTAGTGTATGGGCATCTACAGTTATTGTGATTTCATTGGTCCTTGTAAGACAATAAACAAATTCTGGGATGTGGAAGAGTCTGGTGATGATAATACCATTCTAGCAACCCCCTTCCTATGCTGGATTTATTATGAAACGATCTCTAACTATATTATATATACTATACTATACTAATATTTTTGGTGGTTTTTTTTTGCCTTCCTCTGGATGAACAGTTAGGCAGGAAATGAGGATATTGCTAGATGGGTTGGACTGGATGGACATATGTCTTTATTCAACCTCAAATACTATACTATACTATACTATAATATACTGTACTATACTATACTATACTATACTATAATATACTGTACTATACTGTACTGTACTAACAGTTAGGCAGGAAATGAGGATACTGCTAGATGGGTTGGACTGGATGGACGTATGTCTTTATTCAACCTCAAATACAATACTATACTATACTATACTATACTATACTGTACTATACTGTACTTTACTATACTATACTATACTGTACTATACTGTACTATACTATACTATACTATACTATACTGTACTATACTGTACTATACTATACTATACTGTACTATACTGTACTATACTATACTGTACTATACTATACTATACTGTACTATACTATACTGTACTATACTGTACTATACTGTACTATACTATACTATACTATACTATACTATACTGTACTATACTATACTATACTATACTGTACTATACTGTACTATACTATACTATACTGTACTATACTGTACTATACTATACTGTACTATACTATACTATACTGTACTATACTATACTGTACTATACTGTACTATACTGTACTATACTATACTATACTATACTATACTATACTGTACTATACTATACTATACTATACTATACTATACTATACTGTACTATACTGTACTATACAATACTATACTATACTATACTATACTATACTACACTATACTAATACAATAAAGTCAACTGGGACTCTTACAGAATTAAACTGCTAATGTTCCCCCTACCCTGTAACCTAATTTTAAGTTATAGCCCTGGTGTGGTATTCATAGACGTTCTGGTAACATTTCTCTAGTTTGACACATTATTAGACTAAAAAATTAATAAATGTAAATGACACTTACTCCGATGTGTGTGTTGCCTTTAATCAATTACATGTTTTGCTCAGGCTAAGTATTCCCCTTCCCACTCTTAACTGACGCCCCCTTTATCAGACACAACCCTCTGATAAGTCAAGCATGCTCAGTTATCACAATGGGACAACACTGTGAGAGGGAATTTCCCACTATGAAATTCACACAGCAGAAGAGTTTATTGTAATAAGGCACTTGATTGACAGCTGAAATGTAAAATGGTTCAGATTGGATATCTAAAGAAATAATGAGCATGTCAACAAAAAATGGTACAGTGTCGGTTAGGAAGGATTGTACTTTCCAGTAATTTCCAGCAAATAAACAAACATAAAAAAATCCACATGGCCATTTATGTCCAATAAAGAGGGCGGTCACTAGTAGAACCATGTTTAGGGGGGACATTGCCTATGTGTGAATCTTACGAGTCTTGTTTTTCCTCCTTGTATATCTGTAATAACGAACGTGGCTCCTTGTACATCCCTATAACCAACCAGGACCGCCCAGTCCAATAACCATAGATCAGTACTGATGGGGAAAGGTCTACATTATAGAACACTGTCTGCTGTGTGGACATTGATCTCAGATAAGAGTCAGATCTCGGAGGATACAAACTAATTGGTTTAGATTATTGTAAAACGGAAGATACAAAGCACAGAAATGTTTAACCTTGGAGAATAAATTAAATTGTTCTGCATGAATGTGATGTTACCAAGTAGCTATTATACTGTCCGGTTTGTGATACAGGGAGAGGACCCTTACCTTGCTATACCCCTAAACGGAGTATAACCCAAGATACAACAGAAAAAAATCTATATTAGTACCCTGCTGGTGAATATGAACACAGAAAACAGCTAAACACTATAATAATATACAAAAAACGATTTATCCAAATATTTCACAATACCATCAAAGCTGGCCAGCTATAATATGTATACACAGAATCAATATAAAAAGCCACAAAAGCTCAGTTACATAATCTCGTAAATAATAAACAGTAACTGTAAATAAAAGACCACACGGGTCCAAATGAGACAGCTGTATAATATAAAAGCAACCTATAAGTAAAAGTCATCCAATGGAGCAAGCCTTCCAACTGGAAGTGAATTCCTGAAACAAAAGATCGGAGGATTGCTGAAGTTCCGTTGGTGTGCGCACACCAGAACCAAATACAAAAGGTAAGTTTAGAATATACTGCACCGTGATATTAGCGGTGGCCGGATAGCGGACTTTTTTGTAAAGCTGGTCCCCCGGACTCTAATGCTAACACGTCCGTGGCTTCAAAGGCTCTTGGGATCCAACGTACAGACGGGCAGGTGGACCAAACAATAAGGGTCCTTCCAAAGTGGGTCACCTCTGTTTCGCTCCCATTTGTATGGGCAGGTGATCTCAACCACTCCGCAGCTCTCACGGTCACTAGGGCAGGCTAGCCCCCAACACTTCAAGGCTCTTTCCAAACCTCGGAATAGTAGCGTCACATTCAATGCGTCTCTGCTACGCGTTTCGCTGTTACAAGCTTCATCAGGCATCTCATCTGGACCCGTGTGGTCTTTTATTGACAGTTACTGTTTATTATTTATGAGATTATGTAACTGAGCTTTTGTGGCTTTTTATATTGATTCTGTGTATTCTGTGCTTGGAAGCAGCGGTGGGTGGTCGCCGCCGCCGCGGGGGGTCGAGGGCGGGGTGTGCCTCCTGGGGCGGGTGCGACCACACGCTGCGGGTTGCCTGCCTATCTCCGCCACAGGGCGGCTATTATCGCCCGCTTTTGCCACCTTCAAGGTGGCAAAGCAAAACGTCCGATACTAGCAATGCGAAACACATACCGCCGCTTTATAAATAGAAGCAGCGGTAACAGGTAAGTATCGGCGCAAAGAGTTAACGCCTCATTAACTTTTCGCGGCCATTTCCCGACAAGATATTATAAATATGCCCCTTTGTATCTAATTAATCCTACCCAGAAAGTTAACATATAGTCTAGAATATTGTATGTATAATTTTATTTATATGGAGCTACTGGGGTACACAGCGCTGTACATTATAAAAATACAGAGCATACAAACAAGGGGATAATTATACAGATAAATAACAATTAAATACAATTTCATACATAGGTTAAAAACACTTGGAATTTACCAAGTTATTAAGAATCGTAGCCCTATAAATACCCAGCTTAGCGTGATAGGCTCCTTCCATTTAGGGATGGGTATGGTATAGCTCTGATTATTTTTGTGGTCTGTTTATATGCTGGATATAGATAGATTGCGTATATAATAATTGTGCTTTTTGGTAATACAGCATATAACGGCAATTTCGGAATGGCACACAACCATAATTGTCGAATAGAAGCCTTTTAAGCCTTATAATGGGAGTGTGATAACTAGTGGTAGTACGGGGATTACATATGTCCCGTCTAACTAGTGAATATACTAGTTTATTACTTTTAGGTCCCAGGTGGTATAACTGACTGGTAAGTCTACCTCCCAGTATACATGTACTTATGTATGTGTCTGTGTGCTTTGTATGTCCTTATATGTTACTTATACTTATATACATGCTGCTATAGTTTGTATTATTTTTTAGGGCGGTTCGATGTGAAGTATATGTATGTCACCTTACCAGGATGCATCTATAAAAGTCAGTTAAATGATGATACGGTGCCAATATACACAGGAAAAACATGCTGTGTGGGCACCACCCTAAAGATATCCATATATCAACAGGGTGACAGATCTGAACTGACGTAAATAAGTAATTTGTGTGTGGTGCCATTTAACCTGTATAAATATTGGATTTTAAGTGCTCATATTAGCACTATCATGTCCCCTTTTTTCTTATAACATAGGTTAAGAACACACACACACACACATATATCTATATATATATATATAATTGATATAAGTGTAGTATGCCTTGACACATTAGGAATAAGATCCCTGCCCCGAAGAGCTTACAATCTAAGTGGGTGGGACAACATACAGATACAGTTGGGGGATACATAGTTACTAATCATATTATAATACATGTAGCTCTTTTAAATATGATACACATAGCTACAATCACTAAATATATTAAAACATCACTATACTCACTCAAATAACTTTACATTATCTGAAACTACAAATTGAGAGAAGTAAAATGATGGTACTCACATATTCATCTGTGCTTGCTCTGTCATTAAATTATTAATGTTTAATCAGTGATCCTAAAGGCCCCCACCCTCCCTTACTCACTGCCTCCTTGTAGTGTCAGCGACACTTATAAGTTCTGCACAGCCTCACCATGGACACTACTCTGCTTACACATCTGCCTCCCCCTTCTTTCTTTTCTCTGCTGAATCGCTTAATTGTTACCGAAAGTGTGCTGGCAGGCAGCCAAAGATCCTAGTAAAAGGTCAGGGATGGCAGAACCAATAAAAAAAACTCATTTGTGGAGTGACAGGTCTTTCCCTGTAAAGGCTGTGATTTCAAAGGATGAAGTCTCAAAATCTACAGCTCAGATTTAAAATCCCAAAAATGTTTTGGAGTAGTGGGAGCTGTATGTATGAATATGGAAATCTGATTGTTTTTACTGGAGTTGCACATAACGAATTTGTTAAGATACAGAACTTTATGCCAGAAGGATTGAGGCTTGTCTCTGTGCTATTTATCATATTGTAACAAGGATACTGTGAGGCATTTGCGTAGTAATGGTTTTCTTCTGGCAACTTGACCATGCAGCCCATCTTTCTTTACCTACTTATTGTGCTTCTTGAGTTATTAGTGAGTTTTAGTGAGTTTTTCCTTGCATCCTGAACAACCTTTCTGGTAGTTGTGGCTGAATTTTAGTTGGTCAACCTGGGTGTAGTTTAATTTCAAAACAACCCCTAATCTTCCACTTAATTAGAGTTTGAACACTGCTGATTGTCCTTCTCAATTCCATTGATATTTTCTTACACCCCTTTCCTGTTTTATAGAGTACAGCTATCCTTTTCCCATCAATCCTTTCTGGATGAAAGATACAAGGGTCTGTCAGGAGTCCGGAAAGTCATTGACATTTTATATATAACCACAAATTACAAGATGGTTACCTTTTATAGCCATTGTATCCCTTTTGTATCCAGTTGTTTGTATGTTATGAGGCCAAATCAGGGTTATTTGGGTAGTTTGTGTTGTGATTATGATTGAGCCCTTTCTATCACACAGAACATATATATTCATTCTGCGGCTTTCCCATTGCAGAGTGGTAGAGCATTCAAGTGCCTCCCAACCCCCTAAATCCCCCATCAGTTTTGTCCAAATATGATGTGGGGGTCGGGATATAACAGTCACAGCCCCCAAAGCTGTGACTGTATAGGTAAAGTCAGTCTAATGAAGAGAAAAACAGACCTGCAGTAAGTAATGTCACAGGCTTCTTCCTTCTCCTAAGTCTTCCCCCATGCTTGCCCTGGTGGTCTAGTGATTGTACTGCACTGCGATCTCCATTGAGATCACTGCTATAGCAGTCAGTCAGTGTGTGACAGCTTACTATAGTCTTTGCTACTGAGTGAAATGCACACACACACACAGACACACAAAAAATCTTAAAGTGATACACACACTTATTTTTTTTTTACAATAAAGCTATAATTAGTAAAATAATTATTCTCCAATCAATCTTCCCTCTAACTTTAAATCGTCTGTGTGCGCAGAAATATATTATCAGTGCGCATACAAAATGAAATATCGTGCGCTCCATACCGCAGCACTTATATTTCAGAAGATTTGTGTGTGCGCACCACTTTAATCTGTGTGTGCAGGCCTGCAGAGTTGTGTGCCCACGCATGAGTGCACAGCTTAGAGGGAACGCTTTCTCCAATCTGCCCAAAGGAACCAGTCTGCAAAGTAAATGCAGATTATTATTCTATCAATTTCAAGGGAAACTAAGGACCAGTAAAGTGAGCAAAAACTTGTGCGTCTCTCAACACCAACCGGTCTTTACAGAATGTGTGTGTTAGGAAAGTGTGTAGTTACTTGGCAATAATGGGTTAACTATTGGTATTAGTTCTTGCAAAGGACCAATAAAAATACCATTCCACCCTGGAACAGTCCTATTGTTTATATTACGATTAGTGAAGTATGGAACCAGATCTTCTTTTCCAGACAATGTGGGGCCGAACCGTGTATCTGGAATTCTCTTCAGCTAGGGGTCTGGTGGGTACCCTAAGAGGTAATTTTAAGGACAGTCATACATGCAAAATAAATGTATTTCGGTATTGGAATGTGTAAGATAGAAACCAATATTATACTTATGAATGGAAAAGTAGGCCCCTAAAAATGATACCCAACATGGAGCCTTTATTCCCTTGCCAAGGTGAGTTATTAATATCTTGGGAAATATGGATTACACACAGGTCATGTTTGGTATTGGAGGAATTGATAATTAATACAGGAGAGGAATATGTGGTCAATATCCCAATACAATGTAAATATCTACATTTATATTGAATCTGCCCAACTGAGGGGGAATGAGTGCTTTTGGCTAGTCGTAAATCTGGACACTCCCACCTCATGCAATAGCCCATAGGATGGGGGTTGTTCAACAAGGAGTTTAAAAATCCTTGTAGCCCCTATAACTTTGTTCATACTGAGGGGACATGCTAAGAACGTGTGTATGGACCTGATGTTTCTTCCCACCCCGGGATACAGGACTTCTAGTGAGTAGGGTCTGTGAATATTTTTATCCTTTTTATTTTCTATAACTGTTGTACCTATTGTATGTCATTTTATTATAACACCATTTTCTTTTCTTTTTGTATTATATGCACTGTCCACCTTTTGGAATATTAAATCTAAAATTTAATAAGTTTTGTCTTTGATGCTCTAAAAGAACTCAGATAGCCTCTGATAAGTTTATATGTGTTTGAATGGAGTGGGCAGGGTAAATGCTAATTAACTCTGTGACTGCTTGTGAAGGACTGATGCTAATTAACCAGTTAGTTGCTGGAGAGAATGGTGTAGTGTTAACCATTTAGCTGCCAGGACAGGGGTGTGCATAGTCAGTGAGAGTCAAGAGTGTTTTTGGGGCATCTTTAAGGCCATAACTTAAAGTGGTTGCAGCGAGTACCGATTGATTGGTCAGATCATGTGCCCAGCGAACTGGCGTTCGTGACAGTGACCAGCCCGGGGGGCATTTACCCCTCAGTCTACTGGGCCAGTCCTCCTCTGCAATGATGCTAGTGTATACCGACCTTCAGTGATCCCAGGGTATACTGACCCCACAGACCTTCATTTATTCAAGTGTGTACTGAACCCACAAACCTTCAGTGCTCCCAGTGTGTACTGACCCCACAAACCTTTAGTGATCCCAGTGTGTACTGAACCCACAAACCTTCAGTGCCTCAGATGTGTTACTGACCCCAAAACCTTCAGTGTCCCAGTGTGTACTGACCCACCCACAACCTTCAGTGATCCCAGTGTGTACTGACCCCAAAAACCCAGTATCCCAGTGTGTACTGACCCCACAAACCTTCAGTGATCCCAGTGTATACTGACCCCACAAACCTTCAGTGATCCCAGTGTGTACTGACCCCCACAAACCTTTAGTGATCCCAGTGTGTACTGACCCCACAAACCTTCAGTGATCCCAGTGTATACTGACCCCACAAACCTTCAGTGATCCCAGTGTGTACTGACCCCACAAACCTTTAGTGATCCCAGTGTGTGCTGACCCCAAACCTCAGTGATCCCAGTGTATACTGACCCACAAACCTTCAGTGATCCCAGTGTGTACTGACCCCACAAACCTTCAGTGATCCCAGGTGTACTAACCCCACAAACTTCAGTGATCCCAGTGTGTACTGACCCCACAAACCTTCGGTGATCATGTATACTGACCCCACAAACCTTCAGTGATCCCAGTGTATACTGACCCCACAAACCTTCGGTGATCCCAGTGTGTACTGACCCCACAAACCTTTAGTGATCACAGTGTGTACTGACCTCACAAACCTTCAGTGATCCCAGTGTATACTGACCCCACAAACCTTCAGTGATCCCAGTGTGTACTGACCCCACAAACCTTCAGTGATCCCAGTGTGTACTGACCCCATAAACCTTCAGTAATCCGAGTGTGTACTAACCCCACAAACCTTCAGTGATCCCAGTGTGTACCGACCCCACAAACCTTCAGTGATCCCAGTGTATACTGACCCCACAAACCTTCAGTGATCCCAGTGTGTACTAACCCCACAAACCTTTAGTGATCCCAGTGTGTGCTGACCCCACAAACCTTCAGTGATCCCAGTGTATACTGACCCACAAACCTTCAGTGATCCCAGTGTGTACTAAACCCACAAACCTTCAGTGATCCCAGTGTGTACCGACCCCACAAACATTCAGTGATCCCAGTGTATACTGACCCCACAAACCTTCAGTAATCCCAGTGTGTACTAACCCTACAAACCTTCAGTAATCCCAGTGTATACTGATCCCACAAATCTTCATTGATCCCAGTGTGTACTGACCCCACAAACCTTCAGTGATCCCAGTGTGTACTGACCCCACAAACCTTCAGTAATCCCAGTGTGTACTGACCCCACAAACCTTCAGTGATCCCAGTGTATACTGACCCCACAAATCTTCATTGATCCCAGTGTGTACTGACCCCACAAACCTTCAGTGATCCAGTGTGTACTGACCCCACAACTTCAGTGATCCCAGTGTATACTGACCCCACAATCTTCATTGATCCCAGTGTGTACTGACCCCACAACCTTCAGTGATCCAGTGTGTACTGACACACAAACCTTCAGTGATCCCAGTGTGTACTAACCCCACAAACCTTCAGTGATCCCAGTGTGTACTGACCCTACAAACCTTCAGTAATCCTAGTGTGTACTGACCCCACAAACCTTCAGTGATCCCAGTGTGTACTGACCCCACAAACCTTCAGTGATCCCAGTGTGTACTAACCCACAAACCTTCATTGATCCCATGGTGTACTGACCCACAAACCTCTCAGTGATCCCAGTGTGTACTGACCACAAACCTTCAGTGATCCCAGTGTGTACTGACCCCACAAACCTTCAGTAATCCCAGTGTGTACTAACCCCACAAACCTTCAGTGATCCCAGGTGTACTGACCACACTTCCAGATCCCGGTGTACTGACCCCACAAACCTTCAGTGATCCCAGTGTATACTGACCCACAAATCTTCATTGATCCAGGTGTACTAACCCCACAAACCTTCAGTGATCCCAGTGTGTACTGACCCACAAACCTTCAGTATCCCAGTGTGGTACTGACCCCACAAACCTTCAGTGATCCCAGTGTGTACTGACCCCACAACCTTCAGTAATCCCAGTGTGTACAACCCCACAAACCTTCAGTAATCCCAGTGTGTACTGACCCACAAACCTTCAGTAATCCCAGTGTGTACTGACCCCACAAACCTTCAGTGATCGTGGTACTGACCCACAAACCTTCAGTAATCCCAGTGTGTATAACCCCACAAACCTTCAGTATCCAGTGTGTACTGACCCCACAAACCTTCAGTGATCCCAGTGTGTACTAACCCCCAAACCTTCAGTGATCCCAGTGTGTACTGACCCCACAAACCTTCAGTAATCCCAGTGTGTACTAACCCACAAACCTTCAGTAATCCCAGTGTGTACTGACCCCACAAACCTTCATGATCCCAGTGTGTACTAACCCACAAACCTTCAGTGATCCCAGTGTGTACTAACCCCAAAACCTTCAGTAATACCAGGTGTACTAACCCCACAAACCTTCAGTGATCCCAGTGTGTACTGACCCCACAAACCTTCAGTAACCCAGTGTGTACTGACCAAACCTCAGTGATCCAGTGATACGACCCCACAAACTTCATTGATCCCAGTGTGTACTGACCCCACAAACCTTCATTGATCCCAGTGTGTACTGACCCCACAAACCTTCAGTAATCCCAGTGTGTACTGACCCCACAAACCTTCAGTGATCCCAGTGTGTACTGACCCCACAAACCTTCAGTGATCCAGTGTACTGACCCACAAAATACTTCAGTGATCCAGTGTGTTACTGACCCCACAAACTTCAGTGATCCCAGTGTGTACTGACCCCCAAACCTTCAGTGATCCCAGTGTGTACTAACCCCACAAAATCTTCAGTGATCCAGTGTGTACTGACCCCACAACCTTCAGTGATCCCAGTGGTATGACCCCACAAACCTTCAGTGATCCCAGTGTGTACTGACCCCACAAACCTTCAGTAATCCCAGTGTGTACTGACCCCACAAACCTCAGTTCAGTGTGTACTAACCCCACAAATACTTCAGTGATCCCAGTGTATACTGACCCCACAAACCTTTAGTGATCCCAGTGTGTACTAATCCCACAAACCTTCGGTTATTCCAGTGTGTACTGACCTCACAAACCTTCGGTGATCCCAGTGTGTACTGACCCAACAAATCTTCGGTGATCCCAGTGTGTACTAAACCCACAAACCTTCGGTGATCCCAGTGTGTACTGACCCCACAAACCTTCGGTGATCCCAGTGTGTTCTGACCCCACAAACCTTCGGTGATCCCAGTGTGTACTGATCCCACAAACATGGTGATCCCAGTGTGACTGACCACCAAAAATTCAGTGACCCAGTGTGTACTGACCCCACAAACCTCAGTGATCCCAGTGTGTACTGACCCCACAAACCTTTAGTGATCCCAGTGTGTACTGACCCACAAAACCTTCAGTGATCCCAGGTTGTACTGACCCCACAAACCTTCAGTGACCCCAGTGTGTACTGACCTCACAAACCTTCAGTGACCCCAGTGTGTACTGACCCCACAAACCTTCAGTGACCCCAGTGTGTAACGACCCCACAAACCTTCAGTGATCCCAGTGTGTACTGACACCACAAACCTTAAGTGATCCCAGTGTGTACTGACCCCCAAACCTTCAGTGATCCCAGTGTGTACTAACACAACAAACCTTCAGTGGTCCCAGTGTGTACTAACCCCACAAACCTTCAGTGATCCCTGTGTGTACTGACCCCACAAACCTTCAGTGATCCCAGTGTGTACTGACCCCACAAACCTTCAGTGATTCCAGTGTATACTGACCCCACAAACCTTCAGTGATCCCAGTGTGTACTGACCCCACAAACCTTCAGTGATCCCAGTGTGTACTGACCCCACAAACTTCAGTGATCCCAGTGTGTACTGACCCCACAAACCTTCAGTGATCCCAGGTGTACTGCCCCACAACCTTCAGTGATCCCAGTGTGTACTGACCCCACAAACCTTCAGTGATCCCAGTGTGTACTAACCACAAACCTTCAGTTACCCATGTGTACTGACCCCACAAACCTTCGGTGATCCCAATGTATACCGACCCCACAAACCTTCAGTGATCCCAGTGTATACTGACCCACAAACCTTCGGTTACCCAGTGGTACTGACCCACAAACCTTTAGTGATCACAGTGTGTACTGACCTCCACAACCTTCAGTGATCCAGTGATACTGACCCCACAAACCTTCAGTGATCCCAGTGTGTACTAACCCCACTAACCTTCAGTGATCCCAGTGTGTACTGACCCCACAAACCTTCAGTAATCCCAGTGTGTACTAACCCCACAAACCTTCAGTAATCCCAGTGTATACTGACCCCACAAATCTTCATTGATCCCAGTGTGTACTGACCCCACAAACCTTCAGTGATCCAGTGTGTACTGACCCCCACAAACCTTCAGTGATCCCAGTGTTACTGACCCCACAAACCTTCAGTGATCCCAGTGTATACTGACCCCACAAACCTTCAGTGATCCCAGGTGTACTGACCCCAAACCTTCAGTAATCCGAGTGTGTTACTAACCCCACAAACCTTCAGTGATCCACTGTGTACCGACCCCACAACCTTCAGTGATACCCAGTGTAATGACCCACAAACCTTCAGTAATCCCAGTGTGTACTACCCCACAAACCTTCAGTAATCCCAGTGTATACTGACCCCACAATCTTCATTGATCCCAGTGTGTACTGACCCCACAAACCTTCAGTGATACCAGTGTGTACTGACCCACAAACCTTCAGTAATCCAGTGTGTACTGACCCACAAAACCTTCAGTGATCCCAGTGTATACTGACCCCACCAATCTTCATTGATCCCAGTGTGTACTGACCCCACAAACCTTCAGTTATCCCAGTGTGTACTGACCCCACAAACCTTCAGTGATCCCAGTGATACTGACCCCCAAATCTTCATTGATCCCAGTGTGTACTAACCCCAAAAACCTTCAGTGATCCCAGTGTGTACTGACCCCACAAACCTTCAGTGATCCCAGTGTGTACTGACCCCAAAACCTTCAGTAATCCCAGTGTGTACTGACCCCACAAACCTTCAGTGATCCCAGTGTGTACTGACCCCACAAACCTTCAGTGATCCCAGTGTGTACTAACCCCACAAACCTTCAGTAATCCCAGTGTGTACTGACCCCACAACCTTCAGTGATCCCAGTGTGTACTGACCCCACAAACCTTCAGTGATCCCAGTGTGTACTGACCCAAAACCTTCAGTGATCCCGTGTGTACGACCCCACAAACTCAGTGATCCCAGTGTGTACTAACCCCACAAACCTTCAGTGATCCAGTGTGTACTGACCCCACAAACCTTCAGTGATCCCAGGTGTGTACTGACCCCACAAACCTTCAGTGATCCCGTGTGTTACTGACCCCACAAACTTCAGTAATCCCAGTGTGTACTAACCCCACAAACCTTCAGTGATCCAGGTGTACTGACCCCCACAAACCTTCAGTAATCCCAGTGTGTACTGACCCCACAAACCTTCAGTGATCCCAGTGTATACGACCCCACAAATCTCATTGATCCCAGGTGTACTGACCCCACAAACCTTCATTGATCCCAGTGTGTACTGACCCCCACAAACCTTCAGTGATCCCAGTGTTTACATGACCCCACAAACCTTCAGTGATCCCAGTGTGTACTGAACCCACAAAATCTTCAGTTATCCAGTGTGTACTGACCCCACAACCTCATTGATCCAGTGTGTACTGACCCCACAAACTTCAGTGATCCCAGTGTGTACTAACCCCACAAATCTTCAGTGATCCCAGTGTGTACTGACCCCACCAAACCTTCAGTGATCCCAGTGTATACTGACCCACAAACCTTCAGTGATCCCAGTGTGTACTAACCCCACAAAACCTTCAGTGATCCAGTGTGTAATGACCCCACAAACTCGGTTATTCCAGGTGTACTGACCTCACAAACCTTCGGTGATCCCAGGTGTTACTGACCCACAAATCTTCGGTGATCCCAGTGGTACTAACCCACAAACTTCGTGGATCCCAGTGTGTACTGATCCCACAAACATTCAGTGATCCCAGTGTGTACTGACCCCACCAAACATTCAGTGATCCAGTGTGTACTGACCCACAACACTTCAGTGATCCCAGTGTGTACTGACCCACAAACCTTTAGTGATCCCAGTGTGTACTGACCCCACAAAACTTCAGTGATCCAGTGTGTACTGACCCCACAAACCTTCAGTTGATCCAGTGTGGTACTGACCCCACAAAACCTTCAGTGACCCCAGTGTGTACTGACCCCCAAACCTTCAGTGACCCAGTGGTGATGAACCCACAAACCTTCAGTGACCTCAGTGTGTAACGACCCCACAAACCTTCAGTGATCCCAGTGTGTACTGACACCACAACCTTCAGTGACCCCAGTGTGTAACGACCCAACAATCCTTCAGTGATCCCAGTGTGTACTGACACCACAAACCTTCAGTGATCCCAGTGTGTACTGACCCCACAAACCTTCAGTGATCCCAGTGTGTACTAACACAACAAACCTTCAGTGGTCCCAGTGTGTACTAACCCCAAAAACCTTCAGTGATCCCTGTGTGTACTGACCCAAAAACATCCAGTGATCCCAGTGTTACTGACCCCACAAACCTTCAGTTATCCAGTGTGTACTAACCCCACAAACCTTCAGTGATCCCAGTGTATACTGACCCCACAAACCTTCAGTGATTCCAGTGTGTACTGACCCCACAAACCTTCAGTGACCCCAGTGTGTAACGACCCCACAAACCTTCAGTGACCCCAGTGTGTACTGACACACAAACCTTCAGTGACCCCAGTGTGTACGACCACACCACAACAATCTTCAGTGATCCCAGTGTGTCTGACACCACAAACCTTCAGTGCCCAGTGTGTACTGACCCCACAAACCTTCAGTGATCCAGTGTGTACTAACACAACAAACCTCAGTGGTCCCAGTGTGTACTGACCCCACAAACCTTCAGTGATCCCTGTTTGTACTGACCCCCACAACCTTCAGTGATCCAGTGTGTACTGACCCACAAACCTTCAGTGATCCCAGTGGTGTAATACACCCCACAAACCTTCAGTGCACAGTGTGTACTGACCCCCACAAACCTTCCAGTGATCCAGTGTTTGTACTGACCCCACAAACCTTCAGTGATCCCTGTGTGTACTGACCCCACAAACCTTCAGTGATCCTGTGTGTACTGACCCCCAAACCTTCAGTGATACCAGTGTGAACTGACCCCCACAAACCTTCAGTGATCCAGTGTGTACTGACCCCACAAACCTTCAGTGATCCCGGTATTACTGACCCCACAAAACTTCAATGATCCCAGTGTGTACTAACCCCACAAACCTTCAGTGATCCCAGTGTGTACTGTCCCCACAAACCTTCAGTAACCCCAGTGTGTACTGACCCCACAAACCTTCAGTAATCCCAGTGTGTACTGACCCCACAAACCTTCAGTGATCCCAGTGTGTACTGACCCCACAAACCTTCAGTATCCGGTGTACTAACCCCACAAACCTTCAGTAATCCCAGTGTGTACTGACCCCACAAACCTCCGTGATCCCAGTGTGTACTGACCCCACAAACCTTCAGTGATCCCAGTGTGTACTGACCCCACAAAACCTTCAGTGATCCCAGTGTACTAACCCCACAAACCTTCAGTGATCCCAGTGTGTACTACCCCACAAACCTTCAGTGATCCCAGTGTGTACTGACCCCACAACCTTCAGTGATCCAGTGTGACTGACCCCACAAACCTTCAGTGATCCCAGTGTGTACGACCACAAACCTTCAGTAATCCCAGTGTGTACTAACCCCACAAAACCTCAGTGATCCAGTGTAGTACGACCCCACAAACTTCAGTATCCCAGTGTGTAACTGACCCACACAACTCAGTGATCCCAGTGATAACTGACCCACAAACCTTCATGATCCAGTGTGTACTGACCCCACAAACCTTCATTGATCCCAGTGTGTACGACCCCACAAAACCTTCATGATCCCAGTGTTTACTGACCCCACAACCTCAGTGATCCCAGTGTGTAAGACCCCACAAACTTCAGTGATCCCAGTGGGTACTGACCCACCAAACCTTCAGTGATCCCAGGTGTACTGACCCCACAACCTTCAGTGATCCCGTGTGTACTGACCCCCACAAATCTTCAGTGATCCCAGTGTGTACTGACCCCACAAAACTTCAGTGATCCCAGTGTTACTGACCCCACAACCTCAGTGACCCAGTGTGTACTAACCCCCACAAACCTTCAGTGATCCCAGTGTATACTGACCCCACAAACTTCAATGATCCCAGTGTTTACTGACCCCACAAACCTTCAGTGATACAAGTGGGTACTGACCCACAAAACCTTCGTTATTCCAGTGTGTACTGACCACCAACCTTCGGTGATCCCAGTGGTACTGACCCCCACAAACTCTTCGTGATCCCAGGTGTGTACTAACCCACAAACTTCGGTGATCCCAGTGTGTACTGATCCCAAAAACATTCCAGTGATCCCAGTGTGTACGACCCACAAAAATTCAGTGATCCCAGTGTGTACGACCCCACAAACCTTCAGGGATCCCAGTGGTAATACCCCACAAACCTTTAGTGATCCAGTGTGTATGACCCCAAAACCTTCAGTGATCCCAGTGTGTCACTGACCCCACAAACCTCAGTGATCCCAGTGTGTACTGACCCACCAAACCTTCAGTGACCCAGTGTGTACTGACCCCCAAACTTCAGTGACAGTGTACTGCCCACAAACCTCAGTGACCTCAGTGTGTAACGACCCCACAAACTTCAGTGATCAGGTGTGTCTGACACACAAACCTTCAGTTGACCCAGTGGGTAACGACAACCCAAACAATCCTTCAGTGATCCCAGTGTGTACTGACACACAACCTTCAGTGATCCAGTGTGTACTGACCCACAAACCTTCAGTGATCCCAGTGTGTACTAACACAAACAAACCTTCAGTGGTCCCAGTGTGTACTAACCCACAAACCTTCAGTGATCCTGTGTGTACTGACCCCAACAAACTTCAGTGATCCCAGTGTGTACTGACATCACAAACCTTCAGTTATCCAGTGTGGTACTAACCCCACAAAACCTTCAGTGATCCAGTGTATACTGACCCCACAAACCTTCAGTGATTCCAGTGTGTACTGACCCCACAAACCTTCAGTGACCCCAGTGTGTAACGACCCCACAAACCTTCGTGACCCAGTGTGACTGACCCACAAACTCATGACCCACTGACACACAACAACTTCAGTGATCCCGTGTGTACTGACCCACAAACCTTCAGTGATCCCAGTGTGTACTGACCCCAAAACCTTCAGTGATCCCAGTGTGTACTAACACCAACAAACTTCAGTGAGTCCCAGTGTGTACTGACCCCACAAACCTTCAGTGATCCTGTGTGTACTGACCCCACAACCTTCAGTGATCCAGTGTGTACTGACCCCACAAACCTTCAGTGATCCCAGTGTGTTAAACCCACAACCTTCAGTGATCCCCGTGTAACTGACCCCACAAACCTTCAGTGATTCCAGTGTGTACTGACCCCCACACCTTCAGTGATCCCGTGTACTGACCCCACAAACCTTCAGTGATCCCTGTGTGTACTGACCCCACAAACTTCAGTGATCCCAGGGTTGAACTGACCCCACAAAACCTTCAGTGATCCTGGTGTCATGACCCCACAAACATTCAGTGATCCCAGTGTGTCTGACCCACACAACCTTTAGTGATCCCGTGTGTGTACTGACCCCACAAACCTCAGTGATCCCAGTGTGTACTAACCCAACAAACCTTCAGTGGATCCCAGTGTGTACTGACCCCACAAACTTCAGTGATCCCAGTGTGTACTAACCCCACAAACCTTCAGTGATCCCAGTGTATACTGACCCCACAAACCTTCAGTGATTCCAGTGTGTACTGACCCCACAAACCTTCAGTGATCCCTGTGTGTACTGACCCCACAAACCTTCAGTGATCCCTGTGTGTACTGACCCCACAACCTTCAGTGATCCCAGTGTGACTGAACCCCACAAACTTCAGTGATCCCTGTGGTGACCCCACAAACCTTCAGTGATCCAGTGTGTAATGACCCCACAAACCTTCAGTGATCCCTGTGTGTACTGACCCCACACACTTCAGTGATCCCAGTGTGTACTGACCCCCAAACCTTTAGTGATCCAGTGTGTACTGACCCCACAAACCTTCAGTGATCCCAGTGTGTACTGACCCCACAAACCTTCAGTGATCCCAGGTGTACTGACCCCACAACCTTCAGTGATCCCAGTGTGTACTAACACAACAAACCTTCAGTGGTCCCAGTGTGTACTGAGCCCACAAACCTTCAGTGATCCCTGTGTGTACTGACCACACAAACCTTCAGTGATCCCAGTGTATACTGACCCACAACCTTCGTGATCCCAGTGGGTACTGACCCACAAACCTTCAGATCCCGTGTGTATAACCCCACAAACCTTCAGTGATCCAGTGTGTACTAACCCCACAAACCTTCAGGAGACCAGGTGTGTACTACCCACAAACCTTCAGTGATCCCTGTGTGTAATGACCCCACAAACCTTCAGTGATCCCTGTGTGTACTGACCCCACAACCTTCAGTGATCCCTGGTGTACTGACCCCACAAACCTTCAGTGATCCAGTGTGTACTGACCCCACAAACCTTCAGTGATCCCAGTGTGTACTGACCCACAAACCTTCAGTGATCCCATGTGTACTACCCCACAAAACCTTCAGTGATTCCTGTGTGTACTGACCCCACAAACCTCAGTGATCCAGTGTGTACTACCCAAAACTTCAGTGATCCCAGTGTGTACTGACCCACAAACCTTCAGTGATCCAGTGTGTTACTGACCCCACAAACCTCAGTGATCCTGTGTGTACTGACCCACAAACCTTCAGTGATCCCTGTGTGTAATGACCCACAAACCTTCAGTGATCCCAGTGTTATGACCCCACAAACCTTCAGTGATCCCAGTGTGGTACTGACCCCCACACCTTCGTGATCCCCGTGTGTACGACCCCACAAACCTCAGTGATCCCAGGTGTTACTGACCCCACAAACCTTCAGTGATCCCAGTGTGTATGACCCCACAAACCTTCAGTGATCCCCAGTGTGTACTGACCCACAAACCTTCAGTGATCCCCGTGTGTACTGACCCCACAAACCTTCAGTGATCCCAGTGTGTACTGACCCCACAAACCTTCAGTGATCCCAGGTGTACTAACACAAACCTTCGTGTCCCAGTGTGTACTACCCACACAACCTTCAGTGATCCCTGTGTGTACTGACCACAAACCTTCAGTGATCCCGTGTTACTGACCCCACAAACCTTCAGTGATCCAGTGTGTATGACCCACAAACCTTCAGTGATCCCAGTGTGTACTGAACCCACAAAACTGCAGTGATCCCAGTGTGTACTAACCCCACACCCTTCAGTGATCCCAGGTGTACTGACCCCACAACCTCAGTGATCCTCGTGTACTGACCCCACAAACCTTCAGTGATCCCTGGTGTGTGACCCCAACAAACCTTCAGTATCCCTGTGTGTACTGACCCCACAAACCTTCAGTGATCCATGTGTAACTGAACCAACAAACCTTCAGTGATCCAATGGGTACTGACCCACAAACCTTCAGTGATCCCAGATGTGTACTAACCCCACAAACCTTACGTGATTCCTGTGTGGTACTGACCCCCACAAACCTTCAGTGATCCATGTGTGTACTGACCCACAAACCTCATGATCCCAGTGTGTACTGACCCACAAACCTTCGTGATCCGTGTGTACTAACCCAAAACCTTCGTGATCCCATTGTGTACTGACCCCAAAACCTTTAGTGATCCCAGTGGTACGACCCCACAAAACTTCAGTGATCCATGTGTACTGACCCACAAAACCTTCAGTGATCCCAGTGTGTACTGACCCCACAAAACCTTCCTTGATCCAGTGTGTACTACCCACAAAACACTTCAGGTGATCCCAGTGTGTACTGACCCCAACAACCCTTCAGTGATCCCAGGTGATACTGACCCACAAACCTTCATGATCCCAGTGTGTACTGACCCACAAACCTCAGTATCCCAGGTGTACTGACCCCACAAACCTGCAGTGATCCCAGTGTGTACTGACCCACAAACCTTCAGTAATCCCAGTGTGTACTGAAACCCCACAACCTTCAGTGATCCCAGTGTGTACTGAACCCACAAATCTTCATTATCCCAGTGTGTACTGACCCCAAAAAAACCTTCATTGATCCCAGTGTGTACTGACCCCACAAACCTTCAGTGATCCCAGGGTTTACTGAACCCACAAAACCTTCAGTGATCCCAGTGTGTACTGACCCCACAAACCTTCAGTGACCCCCACGTCTGTTGTACTGACCCCACAAACCTTCAGTGATCCCAGTGTGTACTGACCCCACAAACTTCAGTGATCCAGTGTTACTAACCCACAAACTTCAGTGATCCCAGTGTGTACTGACCCCACAAAAAACTTCCTGATCCAGTGTACTCGACCCCACAAACCTTCAGTGACCCAGTGTGTACTAACCCCACAAACATTCAGTGGACCAGTGTATACTGACCCCACACAAACCTTCAGTGATCCCAGTGTATACTGACCCCACAAACCTTCAGTGATCCCAGTGTGTGTTACTGACCCCACAAACCTTCAGTTATTCCAGTGGTACGACCTCACAAAACGTCGGTGATCCCAGTGGGTACTGACCCCACAAATCTTCGGGTGATCCCAAGTGTGACTAACCCACAAACCTTACGTGATCCAGTGTGTACTGACCCCACAAACATTCCGTGATCCCAGGGTGTACTGACAACACAAACTTCAGTGATCCAGTGTGTACTGACCCACAAACCTTCAGTGATCCAGTTGTTTACTGACCCCAAACCCTTCAGTGATCCCAGTGTGTACGACCCAACAAAACCTTCAGTGATCCCAGTGTGTTACTGACCACAAACCTTCAGTGGATCCAGTGTGTACTGACCCCACAAACCTTCAGTGACCCAGTGTGTACTGACCCCACAAACCTCAGTGATCCCCAGTGTGTATGACCCCACAAACCTTCAGTGCCCAGTGTGTACGACCCCACAAAACCTTCAGTGATCCCAGTGGTGTACTGACCCCACCAAACCTTCAGTGGACCCAGTGTGTACGACCCAACACCTTCAGTGATCCCAGGTGTGACTGACACCAACAAACCTTCAGTGATCCCAGTGTGTACTGACCCCACAACCTTCAGTGATCCCAGTGTGTACTACAAACAAAACCTTCAGTGGTCCAGTGTGACTGAACCCACAAACCTCAGTGATCCCTGTGTGTACGACCCCACAAACCTCAGTGATCCAGTGTGTACTGACCTCACAAACTTTCAGATTTAATCCCAGTGTGGTACTGACCCCACAAACCTTCAGTGATCCCAGTGTACTGACCCCACAAACTTCAGTGATTCAGTGTGTACTGACCCCACAAAAACTTCAGTGATACCCAGTGTGTAAAGACCCACAAAACCTTCAGTGATCCCAGTGTGTAATGACCACCACCCAAACCTTCAGTGATCCCCAGTGTGTCAACGAACCAAACAACCTTCAGTGATCCCAGTGTGTACTGCACCACAAACCTTCAGTGATCCCAGTGTGTACTGAACCCACACAAACCTTCAGTGATCCACAGTGTGTACTGAACCCCACAAACTTCAGTGTCCCAGTGGTACTGACCCCACAAACCTTCAGTGATCCCTGTGTGTACTGAACCCCACAAACCTTCAGTGATCCCAGTGTGTACTGGACCCCACAAACTTCAGTGATCCCAGTGTGTACTGACCCCACAAACCTTCAGTGATCCCAGTGTACTGACCCACAAACCTAGTGATTCCAGTGTGTACTGACCCCACAAACCTTCAGTGTGATCCCTGTGTGTACTGACCCCACAAACCTCAGTGATACCTGTGGTACTGACCCCACAAACCTTCAGTGATCCCAGTTGTGACTGGACCCCACAAAACCTTCAGTGATCCCTGTGTATGGACCCCACAAACCTTCACGTGATCCCGTGTGTACTGACCCCACAAACCTTCAGTGATCCCAGTGTGTACTACCCAACAAACCTTCAGTGATCCCAGTGTGTACTAACACAACAAACTTCAGTGATCCCAGTGTGTAATGACCCCACAAAACCTTCAGTGATCCCAGTGTGTACTACACAACAAACCTTCAGTGATCCCAGTGTTACGACCCACAAACTTCAGTGATCCGTGTGTACTGACCACAAAACCAGTGATCGTGGTACTACCACAAACCTTTTAGTGATCCCAGTGTGTACTGACCCCACAAAACCTTCAGTGATCCCATGGTGTACTAACACACAAACCTTCAGTAATCCGTGTGTACTGACCCCACAAACCTTCAGTGATCCCAGTGTGTACTAACCCCACAAACCTTCAGTGATCCCCAGTGTATACTGGCCCACAAACCTTCAGTGATTCCAGTGTGTACTGACCCCACAAACCTTCAGTGATCCCTGTGTGTACTGACCCCACAAACCTTCAGTGATCCCTGTGTGTACTGACCCCACAAACCTTCAGTGATCCCAGTGTGAACTGACCCCACAAACCTTCAGTGATCCCTGTGTGTACTGACCCCACAAACCTTCAGTGATCCCAGTGTGTACTGACCCACAAACCTTCGTGATCCCTGTTGTACTGACCCCACAAACCTTCAGTGACCCAGTGTGTACGGACCCCACAAACCTTTAGTGATCCAGTGTGTACTGACCCACAACCTTCAGTGATCCCAGTGTGTACTGACCCCACAAACCTTCCGTGATACCAGTGTGTACTGACCCCACCAACCTTCAGTGATCCCAGTGTCCTAACACAAACAAACCTTCAGTGGTCCAGTGTGTACTGAGCCCACAAACCTTCAGTGATCCCTGTGTGTACTGACCACAAACTTCAGTGATCCCAGTGTAACTGACCCCACAAACCTTCAGTGATCCCAGGTGTACTGACCCCCACCAAACCTTCAGTTGAACCCAGTGTGTACTAACCCCACAAAACCTCAGTGATCCCAGTGTGTACTACCCCACAAACCTTCAGTGATCCCATGTGTGTACAACCCCACAAACCTTCAGTGATCCTGTGTGTACTGACCCCACAAACCTTCAGTGATCCTGTGTGTACTGACCCCACAAAACCTTCAGTGATCCTGTGTTGTACTGACCCCACAAACCTTCAGTGATCCCAGTGTGTACTGACCCACAAACCTTCAGTGATCCCGTGGTGTACTGCCCCACAAACCTCAGTGATCACATGTGTACTACCCACAAACCTTCAGTGATCTCATGTGTGTTACTGACCCACAAACCAAAAAACTTCGTGATCCCAGTGTGTACGAACCCCACAAACCTCAGTGATCCCAGTGTATACTGACCCCACAAACCTTCGTGATCCAGTGTGTACTGACCCCCAAACTTCAGTGATCCCGTGTGTACTGACCCACAAAAACCTTTCAGTGATCCCATGTGTGTACTGACCCACAAACCTTCAGTGATCCCAGTGTGACTGACCCCACAAACCTTCAGTGATCCCGTGTGTACTGACCCAACCAACCTTCAGTGATCCCAGTGTGTATGACCCACAAACCTTCAGTGATCCTGTGTGTACTGACCCCACAAACCTTCAGTGATCCCGGTGTACTGACCCCACAACCCTAGTGATCCAGTGTTACTGACCCCACAAAACCTTCAGTGATCCCAGTGTGTACTGACCCCACAAACCTTCAGATGATCCCGTGTACTAACCCCACAAACCTTCAGTGATCCCAGTTGTACACACAACAACAACCTTCAGTGAGTCAAGTGTGTACTGACGCCCACAAACTTCAGTGATCCCTGTGTACTAACGCCACACAAACCTTCCGTGATCCCAGTGTATACTGACCCCAACAAAACCTTCAGTGATCCCAGTGTGTCCTGACCCACAAACTTGTGATCCCGTGTACTGACCACAACAAACTTCAGTGATCCCATGTAGTGTACTACCTCACAACCTTCAGTGATCCCGTGTGTACTAACCCCACAAACCTCAGTGATCCCTGTGTGTTATGACCCCACAAACATTCAGTGATCCCGTGTGTTACTGACCCCACAAACCTTCAGTTCATCCTGTGTGTATGACCCACCAAACCTTCAGTGATCCAGTGTGTACTGACCCACAAACCCGTTCCAGGTGCCCCCACCTTCAGTCCAGTGTGTACTGACCCCACCACAAACCTTCAGTGACCCAATGTGTACTACACCCACAACACCTGCTCGTGGATTCTGTGTGTACTGACCACACAAACCTTCAGTGATCCCAGTGTATACTGACCCCACAAACCTTCAGTGATCCCAGTGTGTACTAACCCCACAAACCTTCAGTGATCCCAGTGTATACTGACCCCACAAACCTTCAATGATCCCAGTGTATACTGACCCCACAAACCTTCAGTGATCCCAGTGTGTACTGACCCCACAAACCTTCCGTTATTCCAGTGTGTACTGACCTCACAAACCTTCGGTGATCCCAGTGTGTACTGACCCCACAAATCTTCGGTGATCCCAGTGTGTACTAAACCCACAAACCTTCGGTGATCCCAGTGTGTACTGATCCCACAAACATTCAGTGATCCCAGTGTGTACTGACCCCACAAACATTCAGTGATCCCAGTGTGTACTGACCCCACAAACCTTCAGTGATCCCAGTGTGTACTGACCCCACAAACCTTCAGTGATCCCAGTGTGTACTGACCCCACAAAACCTTCAGTTGATCCCAGTGGTACTGACCCCACAAACTTCAGGTTTAGATCCCAGTGTGTACTGACCCCATAAACCTTCGTAATCCGAGTGTGTACTACCCCACAACCTTCAGTGATCCCAGGTGTGTACCGACCCCACAAACCTTCAGTGATCCCAGTGTATACTGACCCCACAAACTTCAGTGATCCCAGTGTGTACTAACCCCACAAACTTTAGTGATCCCAGTGTGTGCTGACCCACAAACCTTCAGTGATCCCAGTGTATACTGACCCCAAACTTCAGTGATCCAGTGTGTACTAAACCACAAACCTTCATGATCCCAGTGTTTGGACCGGACCCCACAAACATTCAGTGATCCCAGTGTATACTGACCCCACAACCTTCAGTAATCCCAGTGTGTACTAAACCCTACAAACCTTCAGTAATCCCAGTGTATACTGATCCCACAAATCTTCATGATCCCAGTGTGTACTGACCCCACAAACCTTCAGTGATCCCCGTGTGTGTACTGACCCCCACAAACCTTCAGTGATCCCAGTGTGTACTGACCCCACAAACCTTCAGTGATCCCAGTGTATACTGACCCCACAAATCTTCATTGATCCCAGTGTGTACTGACCCCACAAACCTTCAGTGATCCCAGTGTGTACTGACCCCACAAACCTTCAGTGATCCCAGTGTATACTGACCCCACAAATCTTCATTGATCCCAGTGTGTACTGACCCCACACACCTTCAGTGATCCCAGTGTGTACTGACACCACAAACCTTCAGTGATCCCAGTGTGTACTAACCCCACAAACCTTCAGTGATCCCAGTGTGTACTGACCCTACAAACCTTCAGTAATCCTAGTGTGTACTGACCCCACAAACTTCATGATCAGTGTGTATGACCCCACAAACTTCAGTGATCCCAGTGTGTACTAACCCCACAAACCTTCATTGATCCCAGTGTGTACTGACCCCACAAACCTTCAGTGATCCCAGTGTGTACTGACCACACAAACCTTCAGTGATCCCAGTGTGTACTGACCCCACAAACCTTCAGTAATCCCAGTGTGTACTAACCCCACAAACCTTCAGTGATCCCAGTGTGTACTGACCCCACAAACCTTCAGTGATCCCAGTGTGTACTGACCCCACAAACCTTCAGTGATCCCAGTGTATACTGACCCCACAAATCTTCATTGATCCCAGTGTGTACTAACCCCACAAACCTTCAGTGATCCCAGTGTGTGTACTGACCCCACAACCTTCAGTAATCCCAGTGTGTACTGACCCACAAAACCTTCAGTGATCCCAGTGTGTACTGACCCCACAAACCTTCAGTAATCCCAGTGTGTACTAACCCCACAAACCTTCAGTAATCCCAGTGTGTACTGACCCCACAAACCTTCAGTAATCCCAGTGTGTACTGACCCCACAAACCTTCAGTAATCCCAGTGTGTACTGACCCCACAAACCTTCAGTAATCCCAGTGTGTACTAACCCCACAAACCTTCAGTAATCCCAGTGTGTACTGACCCCACAAACCTTCAGTGATCCCAGTGTGTACTAACCCACACAACATTCAGTGATCCCAGTGTGTACTGACCCCACAAACCTTCAGTAATCCCAGTGTGTACTAACCCACCACACCTTCAGTAATCCCAGTGTGTACTGACCCCCACAAACCTTCAGTATTCCAGTGTGTACTAACCCAAAACTTCAGTGATCCAGTGTGTACTAACCCCAAAACCTTCAGTAATCCCAGTGTGTACAACCCACAAACCTTCAGTGATCCCAGTGTGTACTGACCCCCAACACCTTCAGTGAATCCCAGTGTGTACTGACCCCACAAACTCAGTATCCCAGTGTACTGACCCCACAAACCTTCATGATCCCAGTGTGTACTGACCCCACAAACCTTCATTGATCCCAGTGTGTACTGACCCCAAACCTTCAGTAATCCAGTTGTACTGACCCCACAAACCTTCAGTGATCCCAGTGTGTTACTGACCCCACAAACCTTCAGTGATCCCAGTGTGTACTGACCCCACAAACTTCGTGATCCCAGTGTGTACTGACCCCACAACCTTCAGTGATCCCAGTGTGTACTGACCCACAAACCTTCAGTGATCCCAGTGGTACTAACCCCACAAATCTTCAGTGATCCAGTGTGTATGACCCCACAAACTTATGATCCCAGTGTGTACTGACCCCACAAACCTTCAGTGATCCCAGTGTGTACTGACCCCACAAACCTTCAGTAATCCCAGTGTGTACTGACCCCACAAACCTTCAGTGATCCCAGTGTGTACTAACCCCACAAATCTTCAGTGATCCCAGTGTATACTGACCCCACAAACCTTTAGTGATCCCAGTGTGTACTAATCCCACAAACCTTCGGTTATTCCAGTGTGTACTGACCTCACAAACCTTCGGTGATCCCAGTGTGTACTGACCAACAAATCTTCGGTGATCCCAGTGTGTACTAAACCCACACAACCTTCGGTGATCCCAGTGTGTACTGACCCCACAAACCTTCGGTGATCCCAGTGTGTTCTGACCCCACAAACCTTCGGTGATCCCAGTGTGTACTGATCCCACAAACATTCGGTGATCCCAGTGTGTACTGACCCCACAAACATTCAGTGATCCCAGTGTGTACTGACCCCACAAACCTTCAGTGATCCCAGTGTGTACTGACCCCACAAACCTTTAGTGATCCCAGTGTGTACTGACCCCACAAACCTTCAGTGATCCCAGTGTGTACTGACCCCACAAACCTTCAGTGACCCCAGTGTGTACTGACCCCACAACCTTCAGTGACCCCAGTGTGTACTGACCCCACAAACCTTCAGTGACCCAGTGTGTAACGACCCCACAAACCTTCAGTGATCCCAGTGTGTACTGACACCACAAACCTTCAGTATCCCAGTGTGTACTGACCCCACAAACCTTCAGTGATCCCAGTGTGTACTAACACAACAAACCTTCAGTGGTCCCAGTGTGTACTGACCCCACAAACCTTCAGTGATCCCTGTGTGTACTGACCCCACAAACCTTCAGTGATCCCAGTGTGTACTGACCCACAAACCTTCAGTGATCCCAGTGTATACTGACCCCACAAAACTTCAGTGATCCAGTGTGTACTGACCCCACAACCTCAGTGATCCCAGTGTGTACTGACCCACAAACCTTCAGTGATCCCAGTTGTACTGACCCCACAAACCTTAGTGATCCCTGTGTACTGACCCACAAACCTTCAGTGATCCCAGTGTGTACTGACCCCACCAACCTTCAGTGATCCCAGTGTGTACTAACCCCACAAACCTTCAGTGATCCCAGTGTGTACTGACCCCACAAACCTTCGGTGATCCCAATGTATACCGACCCCACAAACCTTCAGTGATCCCAGTGTATACTGACCCCACAAACCTTCGGTTATCCCAGTGTGTACTGACCCCACAAACCTTTAGTGATCACAGTGTGTACTGACCTCACAAACCTTCAGTGATCCCAGTGTATACTGACCCCACAAACCTTCAGTGATCCCAGTGTGTACTAACCCCACTAACCTTCAGTGATCCCAGTGTGTACTGACCCCACAAACCTTCAGTAATCCCAGTGTGTACTACCCACAAACCTTCAGTAATCCAGGTTAATGACCCACAAATCTTCATTGATCCCAGTGTGTACTGACCCACAACCTTCAGTGATCCCAGTGTGTACTGACCCCACAAACCTTCAGTGATCCAGTGATACTGACCCCACAAACCTTCAGTGATCCCAGTGTATACTGACCCCACAAACCTTCAGTGATCCCAGTGTGTACTGACCCCATAAACCTTCAGTAATCCGAGTGTGTACTAACCCCACAAACCTTCAGTGATCCCAATGTGTACCGACCCCACAAACCTTCAGTGATCCCAGTGTATACTGACCCCACAAACCTTCAGTAATCCCAGTGTGTACTAACCCCACAAACCTTCAGTAATCCCAGTGTATACTGACCCCACAAATCTTCATTGATCCCAGTGTGTACTGACCCCACAAACCTTCAGTGATACCAGTGTGTACTGACCCCACAAACCTTCAGTAATCCCAGTGTGTACTGACCCCACAAACCTTCAGTGATCCCAGTGTATACTGACCCCACAAATCTTCATTGATCCCAGTGTGTACTGACCCCACAAACCTTCAGTGATCCCAGTGTGTACTGACCCCACAAACCTTCAGTGATCCCAGTGTATACTGACCCCACAACATTCATTGATCCCAGTGTGTACTAACCCCAAAAACCTTCAGTGATCCCAGTGTGTACTGACCCCACAAACCTTCAGTAATCCCAGTGTGTACTGACCCCACAAACCTTCAGTAATCCCAGTGTGTACTGACCCCACAAACCTTCAGTGATCCCAGTGTGTACTGACCCCACAAACCTTCAGTTATCCCAGTGTGTACTAACCCCACAAACCTTCAGTAATCCCAGTGGTACTGACCCAACAACACTTCAGTGATCCCAGTGTGTACTGACCCCACAAAACCTTCAGTGATCCCAGTGTGTACGACCCCCAAACCTTCAGTGATCCCAGTGTGTACTAACCCCACAAACCTTCAGTGATCCCAGTGTGTACTACCCCACAAACCTTCAGTGATCCAGTGTGTACTGACCCCACCCAAACCTTCAGTGATCCCAGTGTGTACTGACCCCACAAACCTTCAGTGATCCCAGTGTGTACTGACCCCACAAACTTCAGTAATCCCAGTGTGTACAACCCCACAACCTTCATGATCCCAGTGTGTACTGACCCCACAACCTTCAGTAATCCCAGGTGTACTGACCCCCCAAACCTTCATGATCCCAGTGTATACTGACCCCACAAACTTCATTGATCCCAGTGTGTACTGACCCCACAAACCTTCATGATCCCAGTGTGTACGCCCCACAAACTCAGTGATCCCAGTGTTTACTGACCCCACAAACTTCAGTGATCCCGTGTGTACTGAACCACAAAATCTTCAGTTATCCAGTGGTGTACTGACCCCACAAACCTTCAGTGATCCCAGTGTGTACTGACCCCACAAACCTTCAGTGATCCCAGTGTGTACTAACCCCACAAATCTTCAGTGATCCCAGTGTGTACTGACCCCACAAAACTTCAGTGATCCCAGTGTATACTGACCCCACAAACCTTCAGTGATCCCAGTGTGTACTAACCCCACAAAACCTTCATGATCCAGTGTGTACTGACCACCACCAAACCTCGGTTATTCCAGTGTGTACTGACCTCACAAACCTTCGGTGATCCCAGTGTGTACTGACCCCACAAATCTTCAGTGATCCCAATGTGTACTAAAACCCACAAACTTCGGTGATCCCAGTGGTGTACTGATCCCAAAAAATTCAGTGATCCCAGTGTGTAACTGACCCCACAAACATTCAGTGATCCAGTGTGTACTGACCCCACAAACCTTCAGTGATCCAGTGTTGTACTGACCCACAAACCTTTAGTGATCCCAGTGTGTACTGACCCCACAAACCTTCAGTGATCCCAGTGTGTACTGACCCCACAAACCTTCAGTGATCCAGTGTGTACTGACCCCACAAACCTTCAGTGACCCCAGTGTGTACTGACCCCACAAACCTTCAGTTCCCCAGTTGTGTATGACCCCACAAACCTCGTGACCTCAGTGTGTAACGACCCACAACCTCAGTGATCCCAGTGTGTACTGACACAAAACCTTCAGGACCCCGTGTGTAACGACAACAATCCTTCAGTGATCCCAGTGTGTACTGACACCACAAACTTCAGTGATCCCATGTGTACTGACCCCACAAACCTTCAGTGATCCCGTGTGTTACTAACACAACAAACCTTCAGTGGTCCCAGTGTGTACTAACCCCACAAACCTTCAGTGATCCCTTGTGTGACTGACCCACAAACCTTCAGTGATCCCAGTGTGTACTGACCCCACAAACCTTCAGTTATCCCAGTGTGTACTAACCCAAAACCCTTCAGTGATCCCAGTGTATACGACCCCACAAACCTTCAGTGATTCCAGTGTGTACTACCCCACAAACCTTCAGTGACCCCAGTGTGTAACGACCCCACAAACCTTCAGTGACCCCAGTGTGTACTGACACCACAAACCTTCAGTGACCCCAGTGTGTAACGACCCAACAATCCTTCAGTGATCCCAGTGTGTACTGACACCACAAACCTTCAGTGATCCAGTGTGTAATGACCCCACAAACCTTCAGTGATCCAGTGTGTACTAACACACAAACCTTCAGTGGTCCCAGTGTGTACTGACCCACAAACCTTCAGTGATCCTGTGTGTACTGACCCACAAACCTTCAGTGATCCCAGTGTGTACTGACCCCACAAACCTTCAGTGATCCAGTGTGTTACTAACCCACAAACCTTCAGTGACCAGTGTTACTGACCCCACAAAACTCAGTGATTCCAGTGTGTACTGACCCCACAAACCTTCAGTGATCCCTGTGTGTACTGACCCCACAAAACTCAGTGATCCTGTGTGTACTGACCCCCAAAATTCAGTGATCCCAGTGTGAACTGACCCCACAAACCTTCAGTGATCCAGTGTGTACTGACCCACAAACCTTCAGTGATCCCAGGTGTATACTGACCCCACAAAAACTTCAATGATCCCAGTGTGTACTAACCCCACAAACCTTCAGTGATCCCAGTGTGTACTGTCCCCACAAACCTTCAGTAAACCCAGTGTGTTACTGCCCCACAACCTTCAGTAATCCAGTGTGACTGACCCCACAACCTTCAGTGATCCCAGTGTGTATGACCCCACAAACCTTCAGTTATCCCAGTGTGTACTAACCCCACAAACCTTCAGTAATCCCAGTGTGTACTGACCCCACAAACCTTCAGTGATCCCAGTGTGTACTGACCCCACAAACCTTCAGTGATCCCAGTGTGTACTGACCCACAAAACCTTCAGTGATCCCAGGTGTACTAACCCCACAAACCTTCAGTGATCCAGTGTGTACTACCCCACAAACCTTCAGTGATCCCAGTGTGTACTGACCCCACAAACCTTCAGTGATCCAGTGTGTACTGACCCCACAAACCTTCAGTGATCCCAGTGTGTACTGACCCACAAACCTTCAGATCCCAGTGTGTACTAACCCCACAAACCTTCAGTGATCCCAGTGTTGTACTGACCCACAAACCTTCAGTAATCCCAGTGTGTACTGACCCACACAAACCTTCAGTGATCCCAGTGTATACTGACCCCACAAATCTTCATTGATCCATGTGTACTGACCCCAAATTCATTGATCCCAGTGTGTACTGACCCCACAAACCTTCAGTGATCAGTGTTTACTGACCCCACAAACCTTCAGTGATCCCAGTGTGTACTGACCCACAAACCTTCAGTGATCCCAGTGTGTACTGACCCCCAAACCTTCAGTGATCCAGTGGTACTGACCCACAAACTTCAGTGATCCCAGTGTTGTACAACCCCACAAATCTTCAGTGATCCAGTGTGTACTGACCCCACAAAACTTCAGTGATCCCAGTTATACTGACCCCACAACCTCGTGATCCCAGTGTGTACTAACCCCACAAACCTTCAGTGATCCCAGTGTATACTGACCCCCACAACCTTCAATGATCCCAGTGTATACTGACCCCACAAAACCTTCAGTGATCCCAGGTGTGTACTGACCCCACAAACCTTCCGTTATTCCAGTGTGTACTGACCTCACAAACCTTCGGTGATCCCAGTGTGTACTGACCCACAAATCTTCGGTGATCCCAGTGTTGTACTAAACACACAAACTTCGGTGATCCCAGTGTGTACTGATCCCACAAACATTCAGTGATCCCAGTGTGTACTGGACCCCAAAAACTTCAGTGATCCCAGTGTGTACTGACCCACAAAACCTTCAGTGATCCCAGTGTGTACTGACCCCACAAACCTTTAGTGATCCCAGTGTGTACTGACCCCACAAACCTTCAGTGATCCAGTGTGTATGACCCCCAAAACCTTCAGTGATCCAGTGTGTACTGACCCCACAAACCTTCAGTGACCCCGTGTGTACTGACCCCACAAACCTTCAGTGACCCCAGTGTGTACTGACCCCACAAACCTTCAGTGACCTCAGTGTGTAACGACCCCACAAACCTTCAGTGATCCCAGTGTGTACTGACACCACAAACCTTCAGTGACCCCAGTGTGTAACGACCCAACAATCCTTCAGTGATCCCAGTGTGTACTGACACCACAAACCTTCAGTGATCCCAGTGTGTACTGACCCCACAAACCTTCAGTGATCCCAGTGTGTACTAACACAACAAACCTTCAGTGGTCCCAGTGTGTACTAACCCCACAAACCTTCAGTGATCCCTGTGTGTACTGACCCCACAAACCTTCAGTGATCCCAGTGTGTACTGACCTCACAAACCTTCAGTTATCCCAGTGTGTACTAACCCCACAAACCTTCAGTGATCCCAGTGTATACTGACCCCACAAACCTTCAGTGATTCCAGTGTGTACTGACCCCACAAACTTCAGTGACCCCAGTGTGTAACGACCCCACAAACCTTCAGTGACCCCAGTGTGTACTGACACCACAAACCTTCAGTGACCCCAGTGTGTAACGACCCAACAATCCTTCAGTGATCCAGTTGGTACTGACAACCACAAACCTTCAGTGATCCCAGTGTGTACTGACCCCACAAACCTTCAGTGATTCCCAGTGTGTATACAACACAACCAAACCTTCAGTGGTCCCGTGTGTACTGACCCCACAAACCTTCAGTGATCCGTGTGTGTACTGACCCCACAAACTTCAGTGATCCCAGTGTGTACTGACCCACAAACCTTCATGATCCCAGTGGTACTAACCCACAAACCTTCAGTGATCCCAGTGTATACTGACCCCACAAACCTTCAGTGATTCCATGTGTACTGACCCCACAAACCTTCAGTGATCCCGTGTGTATGACCCCACAAACCTTCAGTGATCCCTGTGTTGTACTGACCACAAAACCTTCAGTGATCCCAGGTGAACTGACCCCACAAACCTTCCGTGATCCCGTGTGTACTGACACCACAAACCTTCAGTGATCCCAGTGTGTACTGACCCCACAAACTTTAGTGATCCCAGTGTGTACTGACCCCACAAACCTTCAGTGATCCCAGTGTGTACTAACACAACAAACCTTCAGTGATCCCAGTGTGTACTGAACCACAAAACCTTCAGTGATCCAGTGTGTATCAACCACAAACCTCAGTGATCCCAGGTATACTGACCCCAAACCTTCAGTGGATTCCAGTGTGTACTGACCCACAAAACCTTCAGTGGATCCCTGTGTGTACTGACCCACAAACCTTCAGTGATCCCTGTGTGTACTGCCACAAACCTTCAGTGATCCCAGTGTGAAACTGGACCCCACAAACTTCAGTGATCCCTGTGTGTACTGACCCCACAAACCTTCAGTGATCCCAGTTGTGACTGACCCCACCAACCTTCAGTGATCCCTGTGTGTACTGACCCACACAAACCTTCAGTGATCCCAGTGTGTACTGAACCCAAAAAACTTTAGTGATCCCAGTGTGTACTGACCCACAAACCTTCAGTGATCCCAGTGTGTACTGACCCCACAAACCTTCAGTGATCCCAGTGTGTACTGACCCACAACCTTCAGTGATCCCAGTGTGTACTAACACAACAAACCTTCAGTGGTCCAGTGTGTACTGAGCCCACAAACCTCAGTTCCTTGTGTACTGACCACCAAACCTTCAGTGACCCAGTGTTACTGACCCCACAAACCTTCAGTGATCCCAGTGGTACTGACCCCACAAACCTTCAGTGATCCCGTGTGTACTAACCCCACAAACCTTCAGTGATCCCAGTGTGTACTAACCCACACAACCTTCAGTGATACAAGTGTGTACTAACCCCACAAACCTCAGTGTCCCTGTGTGTACTGACCCCACAAACCTTCAGTGATCCCGGTGTGTACGACCCCACAAACTCAGTGATCCCTGTGTACTGACCCCACAAACCTTCAGTGATCCCAGTGTGTACTGACCCCACAAACCTTCAGTGATCCCAGTGTGTACTGACCCCACAAACCTTCAGTGATCCCAATGTGTACTAACCCCACAAACCTTCAGTGATTCCTGTGTGTACTGACCCACAAACCTTCAGTGATCCCAGTGTGTACTAACCCCACAAACCTTCAGTGATCCCAGTGTATACTGACCCCACAAACCTTCGTGATTCCATGTTGTGTACTGACCCCACAAACCTTCAGTGATCCCTGTGTGTACTGACCCCACAAACCTCAGTGATCGTGTGTACTGACCCCACAAACCTTCAGTGATCCCAGTGTAGCCCCACAAACTTCGTGATCCCTGGTTTAACCTGACCCCACACAACCTTCAGTGATCCCAGTGGTACTGACCCACAAACCTTCAGTGATCCCTGTGTGTACTGACCCACACAACATTCAGTGATCCCAGTGTGTACATGACCCCACAAACCTTTAGTGATCCCAGTGTGTACTGACCCCACAAACCTTCAGTGATCCCAGTGTGTACTGACCCCACAAACCTTCAGTGATCCCAGTGTGTACGACCCACAAACCTTCAGTGATCCCAGTGTGTACTAACACACAAACCTTCAGTGGTCCCAGTGTGTACTGAGCCCACAAACCTCAGTGATCCGTGTGTAATGACACACAAACCTTCAGTGATCCCAGTTTACTGACCCCACAAACCTTCAGTGATCCCAGTGTTACTGACCCACAAACTTCAGTGAATCCCAGTTGTTACTAACCCCACAAAACCTTCAGTGATCCCAGTGTGTACTAACCCCCACAAACTTCAGTGATCCCAGTGGTACAAACCCCACAAACCTTCAGTGATCCCTGTGTGTACTGACCCCACAAACCTCAGTTGATCCCTGGGTGTACTGACCCCACAAACCTTCAGTGATCCCTGTGTGTACTGACCCCACAAACCTTCAGTGATCCAGTGTGTAATGACCCCACAAACCTTCAGTGATCCCAGTGTGTACTGACCCCACAACCCTTCAGTGATTCCCAATGTGTACTAACCCCACAAACTCAGTGATTCCTGTGTGTACTGGACCCCACAAACTTCAGTGATCCATGTGTGTACTGACCCCCACAAACCTCAGTGATCCCAGTGTGTACTGAACCACAAAACCTTCAGTGATCCCTGTGTGTAAAACCCACAAACCTTCAGTGATCCCATTGTGTACTGAACCCACAAAACCTTTAGTGATCCCAGTGTGTACTGACCCCCCAACCTTTCAGTGATCCCATTGTGTACTGACCCCACAAACCTTCCGTGATCCCAGTGTGTACTAACCCCACAAACCTTCAGTGATCCAGTGTGTACTAACCCCAACAAACCTTCAGTGATCCCAGTGGTGTACTGACCCCACAAACCTTCAGTGATCCCCGTGTGTACTGACCCACAAACCTTCAGTGATCCCAGGGTGTACTGACCCCACAAACCTTCAGTAATCCCAGTGTGTACTAACCCACAACCTTCAGTGATCCCAGTGTGTACGACCCACAAACTTCAGTAATCCCAGTGTGTACTGACACCACCAACCTTCAGTGATCCAGTGTATACTGACCCACAAATCTTCATTGATCCCAGTGGTACTGACCCCCACAAACCTTCATTGATCCCAGTGTGTACTGACCCCACAAACCTTCAGTGATCCCAGTGTTTACTGACCCCACAAACCTTCAGTGATCCCAGTGTGTACTGACCCCACAAACCTTCAGTGATCCAGTGTGTATGACCCACCAAACCTTCAGTGATCCCAGTGTGTACGACCCCACAAACCTCGTGATCCAGTGTGTACTAACCCACACAATCTTCAGTGATCCCAGTGTGTACTGACCCCACAAAACTTCAGTGACCAGTGTGATACTGACCCCACAAACCTTCAGTGATCCCAGTGTGTACTAACCCCACAAACCTTCAGTGATCCAGTGTATACTGACCCCAAAAAAACTTCAATGATCCCAGTGTATACTGACCCCAACAACACTTCAGTGTCCCAGTGTGTACTGACCCCACAAAACCTTCGTTATTCCATGTGTAGACCTCACAAACTTCGGTGTCCCAGTGTGTACTACCCCAAATTCGGTGATCCCAGTGTGTACAAACCACAAAACTTCGGTGATCCCAGTGTGTACTGAACCACAAACCTTCGATGATCCAGTGTGTACTGATCCCACAAACATTCAGTGATCCAGTGTGTACTGACCCCACAAAAACATTCAGTGATCCCAGGGGTACTGACCCACAAACCTTAGTGATCCAGTAGTGTGTTACTGACCCCACAAACCTTCAGTGATCCCAGTGTGTACGACACCCACAACTCTCAGGATTCCAGTGTGTACTGACCCACCAACCTTCATGGACCCCAGTGTGTACTGACACCCACAAACTTCAGTGACCCAGTGTGTACGGACCCACAAACACTCAGTGACCTCAGTGTAACGACCCACAAACCTCAGTGCTCCCAGTGTGTACGACACCACAACCTTCAGGACCCCAGTGTGTACGACCAAACATCCTCAGTGACCCAGTGTGTACTGACACCACAAACCTTCAGTGATCCAGTGTGTACTGACCCCACAAACCTTCAGTGATCCAGTGTGACTAACCACAACAAACTTCAGTAGGTCCCAGTGTGTACTAACCCCACAAACCTCAGTGATCCCGTGTGTGTAATGACCCCACAAACCTTCAGTGATCCCAGTGTGTACTGACCTCAACAAACCTTCTATCTGATCAACGTCGTATCCCAGTGGATACGTACCCCACAAACCCTTCAGTGATTCCAGGGTAGACCCACCAAAAACCTTCAGTGACCCCAGTGTGTAACGACCCCACAAACCTTCAGTGGACCCCAGTGTGGTATGACACCACAAACCTTCAGTGACCCCCAGTGTGTAACGACCCCAACAATCCTTCAGTGATCCCAGTGTGGTACTGGACACCACAAACCTTCAGTGACCCAGTGTGTACTGACCCCACCCTTCAGTGATCCCAGTGGTACTAACACAAAAAACTTCAGTGGTCCCAGTGTGTACTGACCCCACAAACCTCAGTGATCCCTGTGGTATGACCCACAAACCTTCAGTGATCCCAGTGTGTACTGACCCACCAAACCTTCAGTGATCCCAGTGTGTACTAACCCCACAAACCTCAGTGATCCCAGTGGTATATGACCCCACAAACCTTCAGTGATTCCAGTGGTGTTACTGACCACACAAACCTTCAGTGATCCGTGTGTACGGACCCCACAAACCTTCAGTGATCCTGTGTGTACTGACCACCAAACCGTCAGTGAATCCCAGTGTGAACTGACCCCACAAACCTTCAGTGATCCCTGTGTGTACTGACCCCACAAACTTCAGTGATCCAGTGTGGTACTGACCCACAAACCTGTAGTGATCCCAGTGTGTACTGACCCCACAAACCTTCAGTGATCCCAGTGTGTACTAACACAAACAAACTTCAGTGATCCCAGTGTGTACTGACCCCAAAACCTCGTGATCCCAGTGTGTACTGAACACAACAAACCTTCAGTAATCCCAGTGTATTACTGACCCCACAAACCTTCAGTGATCCCAGTGTGTATGACCCCACAAACCTCAGTGATCCCAGTGTGTACTAACCAACAAACCTTCAGTGATCCCAGGTGTGTACTGACCCACAAACCTTCCGTGATCCCAGTGGTACTAACACACAAACCTTCAGTAATCCCAGTGTATCTGACCCCACAACCTTCAGTGATCCAGTGGCTACTAACCCCACAAACCTTCAGTGATCCCAGTGTATACTGACCCACAAACCTTCAGTGATTCCAGTGTGTACTGACCCCACAAACCCAGGATACCCTGTGGTACGCCCACAAACCTTCAGTGATCCACTGTGTGTACTGACCCCACAAACCTTCAGTGACCCAGTGTGAACTGACCCCACAAACCTTCAGTGATCCCTGTGTGGTACTGACCCACAAACCTTCAGTGATCCCAGTGTGTACTGACCCACAAACCTTCAGGATCCCTGTGTGACTGACCCCACAAACCTTCAGTGATCCCAGGTGTGTACTGACCCCCACAAACCTTTAGTGATCCCAGTGTGTACTGACCCACAAAACCTTCAGTGATCCCAGTGTGTACTGACCCCACAAACCTTCAGTGATCCCAGTGTGGACTGACCCCACAAACCTTCAGTGATCCCAGTGTGTACTAACCCAACAAACCTTCAGTGGTCCAGTGTGTACTGACCACAAACCTTCAGTGATCCCTGTGTGTACTGACCACACAAACCTCAGTGATCCCAGTGATACTGACCCACAAACCTTCAGTGATCCCCGTGTGTACTGACCCCACAAACCTTCAGTGATCCCAGTGTTGTACAACCCCACAAACCTTCAGTGATCCCAGTGTGACTAACCCACACAACCTTCAGTGATCCAGTGGTACTACCCCACAAACCTTCAGTGATCCTGTGTGACTGACCCACAAACCTTCAGTGACCCTGTGTGTATGACCCCACAAACCTTCAGTGATCCCTGTGTGTACTGACCACACAAACCTTCAGTGATCCCAGTGTATACTGACCCCACAAACCTTCAGTGATCCCAGTGTGTACTGACCCCACAAACCTTCAGTGATCCCATGTGTACTAACCCCACAACCTTCAGTGATTCCGTGTGTGTACTGACCCCACAAACCTTCAGTGATCCCAGTGTGTACCTAACCCCACAAACCTTCAGGATCCCACAGTGTATACTGACCCCACAAAACTTCCGTGATTCAGTGTGTATGACCCCACAAACCTTCAGTGATCCCTGTGTGTACGACCCCACAAACCTTCAGTGATCCCTGGTGTACTGACCCCACAAACCTTCAGTGATCCCAGTGTGTAATGACCCACAAACCTTCAGTTGATCCCTGTGTGTACTAGACCCCACAAACCTTCAGTGATCCCAGTGTGTACTGACCCCACAAACCTTCAGTGATCCCTGTGTGTACTGACCCCACAAACCTTCAGTGATCCCTGTGTGTACTGACCCCACAAACCTTCAGTGATCCAGTGTGTACTGACCCCACAAACCTTCAGTGATCCCAGTGTGTACTGACCCCCACAAAACCTTCAGTGATCCCAGTGGTGTACTGAACCCACAAACCTTAGTGATCCCAGTGTGTACTAACACAAAAACCTTCAGTGTCCCAGTGTGTACTGACCCACAAACCTTCAGTGATCCCTGTGTGTCTGACCACACAAACTTCAGTGATCCCAGTGGTATACTGACCCCACAAACCTTCAGTGATCCCAGTGGTACTGACCCCACAAACCTTCAGTGATCCAGTGTGTACTGACCCCACAAACTTCAGTGATCCCAGTGTGTACTAACCCCACAAACTTCAGTGATCCCAGTGTGTACACCCCAAAAACTTCAGTGATCCCTGTGTACTGACCCCACAAACTAGATCCTGTGTATGACCCCACAACCTTCAGTGATCCCGTGTGTGTACTGACCCCCCAAAACCTTCAGTGATCCCAGTGTGTACTGACCCCACAAACCTTCAGTGATCCCAGTGTGTACTAGACCCCACAAACCTTCAGTGATCACTGTGTACTGAACACCCACAAACCTTCAGTGATCTCAGTGTGTACTGACCCCACAACCTTCAGTGATCCCGTGTGTACTGACCCCACAAACCTTCAGTGATCCAGTGTTGTATGACCCCACACCTCAGATCCCTGTGTGTACTAACCCCACAAACTTCAGTGATCCCATTGTGTACTGACCCCACAAACCTTTAGTGATCCCAGTGTGTACTGACCCCACAAACCTTCAGTGATCCAGGTGTACTAACCACAAACCTCAGTGATCACAGTGTGTACTAACCCCACAAACCTTCAGTGATCCCATGTGTACTAACCCACAAACCTTCAGTGATCCCGTGTGATGACCCCACAAACCTTCAGTGATCCCTGTTTGTACTGACCCACAAACCTCAGTGATCCAGTGTGTAATGACCCCACAAATCTATCAGTGATCCCAGTGGTGTACTGACCCCACAAACCTTCAGTGATCCCAGTGTGTATGACCCCACCAACCTTCAGTGATCCCGTGGTACTACCCACAAACCTTCAGTGATTCCTGGTGTACTGACCCCACACAACCCTTCAGTGATCTGTGTGTAATGACCCCACAAACCTTCAGTGCATCCCAGTGTGTGTACTGACCCACAAACCTTCAGTGATCCCTGTGTGTACTAACCCCGCACAAACCTTCAGTGATCCCATTGTGTACTGACCCCACAAACCTTCAGTGATCCCAGTGTGTACTGACCCCACAAACCTTCAGTGATCCCAGTGTGTACTAACCCCACAAACCTTCAGTGATCCCTGTGTATACTGACCCCACAAACCTTCAGTGATCCCAGTGTGTACTGACCCCACAAACCTTTAGTGATCCCTGTGTGTACTGACCCCACAAACCTTCAGTGATCCCAGTGTGTACTGACCTCACAAACCTTCAGTGATCCCAGTGTGTACTAACCCCACAAACCTTTAGTGATCCCTGTGTGTACTGACCCCACAAACCTTCAGTGATCCCAGTGTGTACTGACCCCACAAACCTTCAGTGATCCCAGTGTGTACTGACCCCACAAACCTTTAGTGATCCCAGTGTGTACTGACCCCACAAACCTTTAGATACTTTTCCATGTGTTCATGTTTTACATTTAATTCTTAGACACAGTCTCATACTATTGTACAATTTTCATTATTGCAACGAAAAAACCTCTAAGAAAAAGAAGACTTTGTAGTTCTGATCCATGTGAAGCTAAATTATTGTTTGACATTAGTTTCCTTTTGATGTAGAATAACTTTATTGACATAGCATTACAGCCCAGACACACCCCACTGATCAGTATTTTAATAGGACGATCATGAATCCCAGGGACAGAGCCAGCACGGGTGAAGTAGATTTCACACCACTGCCTGCATTGCGGTTACACAGGTCGTTGGCACAGCAGATCTCCTCAGCTGTCATTTCTGGATATGTACATTTGAGTGGTGTACAGAACAATGAACATTCTTTCATGATTGATGTTTTCACCTTACCACCTGCACAAAGGGAAAGTTCTCTATTAGTATTTACAAGTGTTATATAAAGACATAAACATTTTTCTGCCTAGATATGTTACCCTACCATGAGGTAGACAGTGCCTCTAGTCTTTGACACTGACATGTAATATTATTAGGCATGCTCAGTTCAGACATTGAGAGGGGGAGGGATAGAGGTAATGGAGGGGGAGGTTACCAGCTATATAACTGTGGTAAAAAGAAAATAATGGTTGATAATATATTCGCCTGATGAAGGCTGTGTGTTGAAACGCGTTGCGAGAGCTATTATTACAGTCTATAATCCTGTACCTATATGTTCCAGTAAGATTTGGAAAAATCATTTTGCAAACTACAAACATTGCCGAACGGGAGGAAACGTAAGGAAAGTGACGTCATCTCAGCGGGACGTAGTGGGACGCCAAGCGAAACTGTTGGGACGCTGACTGGATCCCCCCCGAGCGCAAGGAACCTACTAAAGCGGAGTGAGGGGAGCTACGGGGTCAGCTTCTGCGTAAAACTCCTGTAGAGCAGGAAGGAGATTAATTAATAACCAGGGTTCCCACGAATTGAATACCGCTAAGAGAACCAGGTCACCCGGAGAAATCTTCTATCCTCCCTTAGACAGTGGGCTGGAGAGACAAGCGACAGACCTGATGAGTATTACAGCAAGTCTGCAAAATTGTGTCTCTCTACTGCTTATTTGTCTGCTACATAACAAACAATTACCAGGAACATTGGCAGATTGCAATTGTTCCAATTCACTGCAGAGTGGACTCCAGTGATAGAACTAAGTTACATATCAATTCAATTGCAATAATAGTTACAAGTATATCAAGTTACTGGGACTGAGTATTAATGTTTATTTTACAGGATTATAGTGTCTAAATGGTTTTTTTTACAAAGTATGGGCTGGCCAGCCATGATTTTTATGGATATATAAATTGTGTTTATAAATAGGTTATTTTAGAGCTGATGTTCTAATAATTGAATATTGGTTTCTGAATTAAATTAAATTTAAGAGAAAGTCATTTTTATATATAGTTGGGATTATAATATACTCAATGGTCTATGAATAAAACTGTAATTTTCCCCTTTCCTGTAAACTTCGTTCTGGGTTTGTGGGTGTGTTTTTTCACTTAAGGGTCTTTCAGTTACCTTTCTAGAGGCTCCTATTGGAGCAGTTGATGGTCTGATTGGGATCCAGGCTATCACCCTGTGTTCTTAATTTATTACTTAAATATAAAGGGAGAGACTATTATTACCTTGGTATCTAGATATGTTACCCTACCATGAGGTAGACAGTGCCTCTAGCCTTTGACACTGACATGTAATATTATTAGGCATGCTCAGTTCAGACATTGCTATAGCTTAATAATATGTAACATACTGTAGTAATTCTATATATCATTGTAATATATAACATAGTAACTCTATATAACATAGTAATATATAACATAGTAACTCTATATAACAGTAATATATAACATAGTAATATATATCATAGTAACTATATAACATAGTAATATATAACAGTAACTCTATATAACATAGTAATATAAAACATAGTAATATATAACATAGTAACTCTATATAGCAATGTAATATATAGCATAGTAACTCTATATAACATAGTAATATATAACATAGTAACTCTATTATGATAGACCTAGTAAACATAGCTTATAGAACATAGTACTCTATATAACAAGTATATAATACATAGTATATATAACATAGTA
>JAACNH010000098.1:121185-136718 GCA_019447015.1 Hymenochirus boettgeri
AGTAACTCTATATAACATAGTAATATATAACATAGTAACTCTATATTACAGTAACTCTATATAACAGTAATCTATAACATAGTAATTCTATACAACATAGTAATATATCATAGTAACTCAATATAAAATAGTAATATATAACAGTAACTCTATATAACACAGTAATATATAACATAGTAACTCTATATAACATAGTAATATATAACATAGTAATATATAACATAGTAACTCTATACAACATAGTAATATATTACATAGTAACTCTATATATCATAGTAATATATAACAGTAACTATATATAACATAGTAATATATAACATAGTAACTCTATATAACAGTAATATATAACATAGTAACTCTATATAACATAGTAATATATCACATTAGTAACGCTATATAACATAGTAACATCTATAACCTAGTACTCATATAACATAGTAATATATAACATAGTAACTAATAACATTAGTAGTAATATAATAGACATAGTAAATACTAAACATAGAATCATACGAATAATATAATATAATAGTACTCTATCTAAGGTATTTAAAGTATACATAATAGTAACACATATAACTATAACTATAGTAATATATAACTCATAACTCTTAATATAACTAGTACTATATTAATCTAGTAAATATAACAATAGTACACTAATAATACATATTAATACTATTAATAGTAACTCTAATATAGACTACTTAGTGTATATATTGTAACATCTATACTATAATATATAACATTAGTATATATAAATAGTAACTATATAATATAGTAATATAAATCACTTATTAGCAATACATATAAACATAGTAATATATACATAAGTAACATATAGACAAGAGTAATTATATACATAGTAATATATATGTAAATAAATAAACACTATATAACTATAGTAATATATAACATAGTAACACTATATAACATAGTAATATATAATATAGTAATATATAAAATATTAACTCTAATATACATTTAGTCATATATAAGATAGTAATATATAAACAATGAAACATATTATAAACATAGTAATATCATAACATAGTAGTAACGCTATATACATAGTATATATAATATCGTAACTATACTAAACATAGTAACTCTATATAACCTAGTAAAATATATAGTAACACTATATAAACATAGAATATATAACTAGTAATATATAAATAGTAAATCTATATAACATTTAGTAACTCTAGATAACATAGTAATAATAATGAGTAACGATATAACATAGTATAATAACATAGAACTTAATAAACATAGGAAATATATAACATGTAACTCGAGATAACATAGTAACCTCTAGATAAAAACGGAAGATAACAAGTAACATATTATAACATAGTAATATATAACATAGTAACTCTATATAACATAGTAATATATAACAGTAATATATAACATAGTAATATATAACATAGTAACACTATATAACATAGTAATATATAACATAGTAACGCTATATAACATAGTAATATATAACATAGTAACGCTATATAACATAGTAATGTATATATGTATGTGTAGATATAGTTTAATTTATAAAGTGCCACTTGGGTACACAGCGCTGTACATTATAAAATACAGAGTATAAACAAAGTGCACTTTGCACTTTAACACTTTATCCTTGCACAAGGACCACTTTATATTGACTATTAGATCCCAATCAATAACGTTACTTTCTGGTCCGAATTGAAAGTGCCAGGATGTCTTTGTTCTTTTAGTTGTAACTGTCTGTGAAGTGTGTGACATGTGGGCAGTTTGTGTCTGGTGCTTAAGTCCAGGTAATGCAGGTAATTCCTGTGTAGTCCATACCCCCTAACGATCCCATTTGAGTAGGTGGGTGGGGTCACAGCATTCTAGGGTGTGGATAGTCTGGATCGTGTCTGTGATGTTGTGGTGTCCAGGAGGCTTGGACATGACATTTGGTGGTCGAGATATTTGGGGCAGGGCCATGCAATTTACTGGTGTGGGTATGATGTTTTGGGGAGTGGCTGTCAAGTTTGGGGTTGTGTAGAGTTTGGGGGTGTGCCTGCGATGTTTGAAGGCATGGACAGGATGTATGGGGGGGTGACCACAATTTCTGGTCTGGAAGGAATTTTCCCCCCCTTCATAATTCTGGTGTTTTTTTCTTTTCTTCTTCTGGATCAATAGTTAGGCAGGAAATACTGAGTAGGTTGGACTGGATGGGCATGTGTCTTAATTCAACCTCAAATAGTATACTATACTATTTTATACTGCACTGTACTATACTATGCTATATAATACTATACTCTACTATATTACACTATGCTGATCTGTACTATACTATATAATACCATACTCTACTATATTATACTGTACTGTACTATACTATACTTAACTATACTATATTAACTATAGTGTGCTATACTATTCTATACTATACTATACTATATTATACTATACAATACTATACTTTACAATGCTATACTATATTACTATACAATACTATACTACACTACAATATATTACTATACAATACAATACTATATTACTATACAATACTATATTACTATACAATGCTATACTATACTATACAATACTATACTATATTAGTATACAACACTATACTATATAATACTATACAATACTACAATACTATACAATACTATACTATACGTTATTACTATACAATACTATACTACACTACACTATATTACTATACAATACTATACTATACAATATAATACTATACTATATTACTATACAATACTATACTACAGTATACTATATTACTATACAACACTATACTATATAATACTATACAATACTAAACTATACTATACTATATTACTATACAATACTATACTACACTATACTATATTCCTATACAGTCCTATACCATACTATACTCTACAAATGGGTATAACTTCATACAAATGCATAAGGATATATTCACACTAGATTGTACTATAATGCAGGGACACATCACTCTTGCGATTTAGAGCAATGCTCCCCTGCGTTATCACATAGTAGTGACCATTATTTTTAATGGCACCACTGTGTATTAATGCACACAATGCTGCATGGAGAGCATTCTTTACAATCCACTTCATCGCAGCAGATAGTGTGATTGGCGCCATTCACTTCTATTGGATCTGCTTTTTTTAATGTATATATAATATATGTTGTATATTGTAGTGTGAACGGAGCCTAAACCCATCCTTAAAGGGCAACACCTCACACCCTCACAGTTAAATTGATCTATACTAGCAGGACCCCCCAGAAAGCCCATAACTGTGGTACTCTCTTTCTTCCTTGACATCCCGTATGAGGAGATATCCCTCTTCATCCTCTCCATCTCTGATGGCTTTATGAGCTCAAATGGCTGCAGAGAAGCCAGCTTGGGAAAAAGCTGTAAGTCCATTGGCTGTGACATTACTGGGACTGACCGCTGGTAACCAGAACAGGAAGATTACTGAAGCTGGTGAGGGGAAAGAAGCTTTGGGTGGTTCCTGCTGGTATACATCAATTCACATTTAAGTTGCATGAATGGTCATTTCCCTCGCTACTAGCGCTGTTTATGATTAGTGATGGCCCAGTTCTTGGATCCGAACCCGAATCCGCGGCGGATTTACCTCGTTCGTGAACGGCGGATATCGCGGATTTTTCGTTTTTCCGCCTTCCGAACTTTTCCGAGCCGCGTTTTAGAAAATTTTCGAAATTACGAGGATTTCTCGTACTTTCGAAAATAACGAGGATTTTACGTATTTTTGAAAATACGGGAAATGCGTATTTTCGAAAATGTTTGAAATTACGAGGATTTCTCGTATTTTCGAAGAATTTTCCATTTTAATGGGTCCGCTTGTGGATTTTCGAATTTTTTCGGACATCTCTATTTATGATGTTATAAAGGTTCGTTATCTGACATTACTGATTGTAAATACAGCATTAGGTCCTCAACCTCACGGCGTAAGGACGGCGATTTCGATTTTTGCATTATCTTACCCACAGTTTCAATAGCAACTTGAGTCCTGCAAACTTCAGACGGTTTACAGACGGTTTGATTTGTACAGTCATCATGGGTAGAAACAACATTAGAACACGTGTAGCACGTCAAGGAAAATGCTGTAAAGAAATAAAAACTATTAAATCACAAACATAAACTGACAGATTTATTTTATTCATACAGATAAGAGATCGATTTCCTACACCGGTCACTATGTTCCATCTTATTATCAAGTTACTGACAAAGCATTGAAGATGTTAAAGGTACACTGGCAAAAAAAACCCAGCCCTTCCTATCTTTCCAATAGATGTCTATGTACAGACAGGGAGGGAATATCCGGAGACAGAACATTCGTCATACAAGTCGCTACACCTGTTACACTGCCTCCCAGACAGTCACGAAATCCACGTTAAACTTTTTTAAACATTTAACCACATTTAGGGGCCATATTTATAAAGGAGCGAGAGTTTCAACCAAAATTGTCTAACACCAAAAGTTGCTTTCTGTTTTTTTTTACCAAATGTTGTTATGGATCTAACACCTGTTTTTACCTTCTTTTCAATTATTTTTCAATTCTTTACAATTATGTTTATAAGAAACATCCCATCAGAATTTTTTCAACTACGGTAAGATTGATTTTTAAAAAACTATTTCCAGCCAAGAAAAGACCCCCCTGAAATGCCGTTCATCAGATTTGGAGGAAAATGATTCCCCCCCTTTCTTATAAAGACTGCTACGGTTTTCATAAGGTTAAAAGGCTCAAAAATGTATTAAAGCTGTTGAGAAGCAGAATATTCGCCTTTTTATAAATTGTGAAAAATGATCGTTATGAAAAAAAGCACAGAAAGATCGACTTTATAAATGTGCTTTAGAAAAGTTAACACTAAGGCTTTGAAAGGTTAATCTTCTAACCACATAAAAAAGTGATTGTAATGAGCGTAATGGGATTTCCCCAGTATCTGCTGGATGCTCTCTCTGTCTCTCTCTGTCTGGCACTTTACCCGAGACTGATTATGATTTGATTATATTTCATGTTTCTTTTAAAAAGAAAAAAAGCTGAAATTATTTTCAGCAAAACCCTGTCAACCCCAAGACACGTTTATTGTCCAATAAACCCACTTAAATAAAAAAAACCCTGATGTAAAGTCTTTGGTGGAGTTGGGAGGTGTAAGCTGAAATTACTTATGAGGCTTTATTTCCCCTTTAATAAAAGGAGAACGAATTCTTAAGAATTTAAAGGGGAACTATTGTTTAAAATAAATGTTTCTCTACCTTATCTCTTGGAAACTATGATTAATATGATGTATTGTCTTTCTACGTCATTTCTAACTATAGATATACCCGTCCGCAGTTAATAAGAATCTTTTATTGCAGAAAGCCTTTCAATTATTTTACTTCCAGTTTTAACCCTTCCCTACGGTGAGCTACAAACAGCGGAATTTACCAAGAGCAGAAAATGCTGGCACACCTAGGAGCAAACACCTTGTTAAATCTCTTGCCATAGCTGTGCCCAGCTGCCACCAACCCAGTGGTAATAGTAAGATAATCCTTTGTAATTGGGGAGCAAGAAATTGTGTTGTGGCTTAAAAGAATCTGATTGGGTAATTCTCTCTAAACAAAGACCAATGTGTGTTCATAGCGAACTATACAATTATATTTATTTGAAAAACAGATTACTAGGAGCAATCTTAAAGGGACTGTCCACCCCTCTAGGCAAAAATAAGTATGTTGTGCAAAAAACCCCAAAACCTGGACTTTGTTTTATTTCCAATGATTAAATCTGCTTCCAGCAAGATTTCTTTCCTGAACCAACCATAATGACAACCACGGAGGTTTATTGGCATTACTGTCCGTTCCCTTTAAATATAAAATCAGTCTGTTAGACCACATGGTTCCTACCTGTCCCAGCAAAGAGGGCGGTCACTAGTAGAACAATGTTTAGGGGGGACATTGTCTATAGGTGATGTGGTCAGTCAGTGAATGAACGTTCGTAGTCTTGTTTCTCCTCCTTGTATATCTGTAATAACGAACGTGGCTCCTTGTACATCCCTATAACCAACCAGGACCGCCCAGTCCAATAACCATAGATCAGTACTGATGGGGAAATGTCTACATTATAGAACACTGTCTGCTGTGTGGACATTGATCTCAGATAAGAGTCAGATCTCGGTGAATAACTGGTTTTAATAACATGTAATAGGCCATTGTACTATGACACGTAGAGCGTACAGTATAGGAAGGTTTAAAAGGTATCTCCATCCCCCAAATCAAAAATTGCACACACTGTAAGTACTAATGGATAGCAGTGTAGCAAAGGTGCCCACACACACTAAGGATAATTGGTAAATCCCATCGGGGAACAACAGGATTTACCCATTATCGTCAGTGTGTAGGGGCTGTTCCTGACCTACCGGAGTGCTGCCAAACGACCGTTCCAGTTGGTCGGGAAAGACAGAAAAAAAGGCGGTTGGTAAAGAGAGCCAATCCGATCATGCAGTGTATGGACACATGGCCTGGCAAATCCCGTTTTGCAATGGGGTAATGCGCCATAACGTACCAACTCACAAATCCATATCCAGGGCAGTTAGACGGATTTGTACATACCGAATTCAATATGGTCATTGTGTATTGATCCATAAACCAAACAAAAGTGTCCGCACTATCAGACAGAGCCCCTCTCCGTTGGAACGGACGAGTAAGGTAAGGAGTGAAGTTCCCAATGCGGTGCCAACTTCCTCACTTCAAAAGCCCCCCGAGTGGTCCGCACAGACAAGCAGGGAGAGAATACCAGCAGGCGCCCCTTCTCAGCCGAAGTCCGGCGCTCTCACCAACGACACTGTTCACACTGTAAATATGTTATCCAGGGCCCCCCAAATCCAGTTACATTTTACTTAAAGGTCTTAATAGCGCTCCCAGAGAGAAATTATACTTCCTTCCTGGTAAGACCATCACAGCCATGACAGTGACCGACATTAATGGACAAGCCTCAACTGGTGCTGATCGTGAATGGAAAAGACAAGTAGCAGGAGCAGTGGAGAGGGAGCAGGAGCAGTGGAGAGGGAGCAGGAGCAGTGGAGAGGAAGCAGGAGCAGTGGACAGGGAGCAGGAGCAGTGGAGAGGAAGCAGGAGCAGTGGAGAGGAAGCAGGAGCAGTGGAGAGGGAGCAGGAGCAGTGGAGAGGGAGCAGGAGCAGTGGAGAGGAAGCAGGAGCAGTGGACAGGGAGCAGGAGCAGTGGACAGGGAGCAGGAGCAGTGGAGGTTACATTTTTATTAGGGCTGGACATACCCTTTAAAGTGCAAGGTATCTGGACCGAGGACGAGAAGTCTGCACGAAACGATAACTGGATGGGACAGACAGGAGAGAGGACAAGTGTAAAAGCATGGTACAGATAAAATAATAAGAAACAAAGACTTCTGGGTAATTTCCATGGCAGCTCTTAGGAAAACTACCGTATGTCTATTAAAAGGTTTTTACAGCATTCCACAAGCTAAATGCAAATCCAGAGAGCCAGCTACAGACCAGTTTCAGCTTTATTGAGCCATCATCATTGCAGTGCAGGCCTCTGGTTTTGCAGTGTGAATTTCCTATAGACCGACGTCATCAATAAATAAAATAAAATAGGGAAGAATAAGGCTTCTCAGCTTCCCTTCACTGCAAATAAGGAACAGAGACTTTGGACTTAATTTCCATGTTTCCAGGAAAGCTTTACCTTTAAAAAGGTTTTTACAGCTAAATGCAAAATCAGAGCCAACTACAGCACACAGTATCCCGATAAGGAGCTGGCAAAGCGTAGTCAGTAACGAGGCCAAAGCTCATACACAGGAGTCAAACAGCCCGGCACGGTACAGAGGATAAAGATAGAGACAAAGTCAGAAACAGGCAAAAGGTCAAGGTCAGTAATACACGCTAAGGTCAAAAGGAATATCACACTACGTGTAGGATAGTAAACTTGTCGCTACAATGGGCAGGGAGGAAATGGTCAGAAGAGAATATAAGGGGAAGAACAGCCAATGAGAAGAGATCAAGGAATAGGAGAGAAGGCTGATAGGCTAACGAGGAAGATTCAAACCTAACTGGATAGTTTGGAGGGAACACGCCTATGAAGAAGATAAGAAGACTGAGGTCTGCCTGCGAAAAGCCACGAACACCAGAAACCGCCGAAAGTCGCTGGGGATTTTGAGTTCCAGACATTCCGCTGAAAGCAAAAGAGGAACGGAAGTCGACACACCACTGGCAATATTGACCGGAAGGAGTTGATTGAAGGGAGCAAGGCGCCCAGGCAAAGAGGAATGGGGAACAGGTAGGTGAATTCTAACATCTCCACCCGTTTCTCTGGGAATGCTGGGAGTGAGAAATCATTCTGTCCTGTAGAAGCCATGAATCTGAATCTTCAACTGACAAGTTCTAACAAGATTAAAACAAGTCATGTCTCATGTCTGCTTGGCGGATATATCGATGTATACCATTAGGCTGTAATGATGTTATTATGCCAGCGGTTCTGGACACATATATTAGCCACAGGACATAAAGGAGAATCTTCACATCTCTCTGCCCATTCTAGCTCCAGGGCATTTAAGGTGCCCACACGTTAGTGAACATTTCTCAAAAATCTTTCTATAAATAGTAGGAAATACACACTTAACATATAACATACATACATAAATACCGTACATAAACAACATACATACTACATATAAAAAAGAACATACATACACATACTGTATATAAACAACATGCATACATACATAAATACTGCATTGAAATAACAGATTTAAAATCTAAGCAGAAAACCTTGTTCTCTTATGACCTTTACTTTACCATCAGGGGCAGAATGTGACCAGCAGACATAGGGGCATATTTATAAACAATCTCTATTTTGCTATCTCAGGACATCAAAATGGCAAAGAGCGCTATTTTTGCGGTATTTATAAAAAACGCTAATTTTTGCTGTGGAAAAGTCTAACACCCCCCCTGGACCCTTCTTAGTATTGGGACACACTCCACAATGTACCGACTACTGACAGGCTACGTATATGGGTATTTATGTATTTTGCCATTTTAGACTTGGCGAGTTTAAAGGGGAACTGTGGTCTCCAAACAAGTTGAGTTTAAATGAAAGGCCAGTTTCCTACCTTTAAAACGAGCCATCAACCACCTCTCTACATGCTCCACAGCCCAAGATATAAAGAAATGACATTCCTGAGGCTTCTCCTCCACAGTGCCGCCGGCGAGCATAGCCTCAGACTCCCTCAGTGTGTGAGGGAGACAGGAAGTCCCTCCTCCTCTCTGCTGTGTGAAGTTCTGACAGAGAAGGTAAGGGAATCTACAGCCCTTCTCTTTCGCTGTGTGAAAACAGCCTTTTCAGGCGGAGTTCTCACTCTGTTCACACTCTGTTCTCACTCTGCCTGAAAAGGTTGATTCCACAGAGTATTCTGTAGGGAGGGTCTTAGTAACCCGGCACCCACTAGTGGGCGGGGCCACATGGGGCTGTAAGATAATGGACCATAGGGGGGCTGCAACTGGAGGGACCATGGGGTTCATGAGTGGGAGGGACCAGGGGGGCTGCAAAGGGGAGGAGGAGACACAGGACAGATTGACTGACAGGTTTCAGAGCAGGAAGCAGGAAGTGCAGGGAACCTGGTGATGCTGCTACCATATCACACACAAAAATGTAAATATCTTCAAAACTATGCAAAATAAACAATGGAAATAAATTGCAAAAATTCTAAGGGGAGCAATTCCTATCAATTTACCTAAAGTCATTTTTGTACCACAGTTCCCCTTTAAATTGCCAAACAATGCAATAAAACACTTTTTGTTTTATTATAAATATGATTGAGCGGTTAACAGCAAAATGACTAACGGTGGCAGTAATGACTTTTCGCCACTGGTTATCGCCGCTTTATAAATAGCTATAAGTCAAAATTTGCCAAAAAGGCGGTGAAAAATTTAACGAACCTTTATAAATATGCCCCATAGTCTTACACAACTTTGGTACAATTGTGTTTGGTTAAATCACTATGGCACATGTGATATATTTTCTGAAATAGTTCCTGGGAGGTTACTGTAGTTTACACATCGTATTATCGTTATTTGCTGTACATTAACCTTTGTACGAGATGTTCTATGTGACAGATCTCAGGACAATGAGGAACTTATATACTTTTTATATTGTAAGACTTTCCGATATACCTAATTGCAATCATGTTCATGCCTGCCAAGAATCTATAGTTTATTACCTATTTAAGGGTATGTACACTGGAAAATTTGTTTTTTTAAATTGCCCATTTGTGGAAACTATAATTCATCCCAACTATCACTGTACCATTTTTTTGTTGATCTGCCTCCTATTTCTTTAGATATCCAATATGAAATATCTTACATTTGAGCATTTCTGTAAGCAGTTTTGCTGTAGCTGGAATAGTTTGACAGTTGGTGTGCTGTATGCTGTATTGACAGATGGTATGGGGGGAAATAGTCAGGTCAGTGGTCAGACCCGGGATTGAAGGCATGCAGCAACACACACACCTCAGAGTAAGTGCAACTTACATGGATTTATTTATAGATTAAGATGATGCAAAGTCATTTTTTCAGTACACATACACTTTAAGCCTCAACTGACCTGAATCTATCAATCTTAGTGTCTCATATCTGTCTAATAAACCTCATGGATATGTATGTATGTGACCTTGACGTCCGGTACACTTTCAGGAGGAGGCTAACAGTCTGACAGATACAGGAATAAAGATGGCTGCTGGGAATAGTAGGCTGGATACTGAAGACAAGGTGCTGCTGGGAATAGTAGACTGGATAATGAAGACAAGGTGCTGCTGGGAATAGTAGACTGGATAATGAAGACAAGGTGCTGCTGGGAACTGTAGGCTGGATACTGAAGACAAGGTGCTGCTGGGAATTGTAGGCTGGATACTGAAGACAAGGTGCTGATGGGAACTGTATGCTGGATACTGAAGACAAGGTGCTGCTGGGAATTGTAGGCTGGATAATGAAGACAAGGTGCTGCTGGGAATTGTAGGCTGGACACTGAAGACAAGGTGCTGCTGGGAACAGTAGACTGTATAATAAAGACTAGGTGCTGCTGGGAATTGCAGGCTGGATACTGAAGACAAGGTGCTGCTGGGAACGGGGATCACTAAAGGTTTGTGGGGGTCAGTACACACTGTATACTAAGGTTTGAAGGGTCAGTACACACTGGTACACTAAAGGTTTTGGGGTCAGTACACACTGGATAACTAAAGGTTTGTGGGGTCAGTACACACTGGTATCACTAAGGTTTGAAGGGTCAGTACACACTGTATCACAAGGATTTGAAGGGTCAGTACACAAGGGATCACTAAAGGTGTTGGGGTCAGTACACACTGGTATCACTAAAAGGTTTGAGGGTCAGTTATACACTGGTATCACTAAGGTTGTGGGGTCAGTAACACACTGGTTATCACTAAAGGTTTGAAGGGTCAGTACACACTGGTATCACATAAAGGTTGTGGGGTCAGTACACCTGGTACACTAAAGGTTTGTGGGGGTACGGGGTCAGTACGACACTAGGTTATCGAACACTAAAGTCAGTTTGAAAAATTTGGTCAGTACCATGGTATCACTAAAGAAGGGTGATCACACTACACGGCGTTATGGAATGTGTCAGTACATTCACAGGGCACTCACTGAAAGTTTGTGGGGGTCAGTGAGATCGGACTGCATGGGAGAGGAGACTCCGGGTAATATTTGTCAGGAACTTACGCTGCTGCTCCGCCCAGCGCCGATCTGAGGATAGCCAAGCACTTCCGGGTACGCGGGTCGGGGACGTGAGGACGTCATGATGCAGGCGCATCCTCCCAGCGTGAAGATTTTAAAGTGCTGTCTCCCATCTCCTGTTGCCCGATTGTAGCGTTAGCTACCCCAGGTTCTGTGACTCACCTCTCCTTGTTCCAGTACTTTTCCCTTACCTGTGAAACTACTTACCTAGCCCGTTACTGTGATTATACTACCTTGTCAGTCCAGAGTCTTTACCCTGCAAGTGTCCAGAGACTACTTAGTTACCAGTTCCCAGCAGCCCCTTGTCTTCAGTATCCAGCCTACAGTCCCAGCAGCACCTTGTCTTCAGTATCCAGCCTGCAATTCCAGCAGCACCTTGGCTTCATTATCCAGCATACGTTCCCAGCAGCCCCTTGTCTTCAGTATCCAGCCTACTGTTCCCAGCAGCAACTTGCTTCATTATCCAGTCTACTGTTCCCAGCAGACCTTCTTCATTATCCGCTACAATCCAGCAGCACCTTGTCTTCATTATCCATCCTACAATCCCAGCAGCACCTTGTCTTCAGTATCCAGCCTACAATTCCAGCAGCACCTTGTCTTCATTATCCAGCCTAAATTCCCAGCAGCACCTTGTCTTCATTCCAGCCTACAATTCCCAGCAGCACTGTCTTCAGATCCGACTACAGTTCCCAGCAGCATCTCTCATTATCCAGCCTACAATCCCAGCAGCACCTTGCTCTTCAGTGTCCAGCCTACAATTCCCAGCAGCACTTGTCTCAGTATCCAGCCGCAATTCCCAGCAGCACCTGCTTCAGTATCCAGCCTACAGTTCCCAGCAGCACCTTGTCTTCAGTATCCAGCCTCAATTCCCAGCAGCACCTTGTCTTCAGTATCCAGCCTACAGTTCCCAGCAGCACCTTGTCTTCAGTATCCAGCCTACAGTTCCCAGCAGCACCTTGTCTTCAGTATCCAGCCTGCAATTCCCAGCAGCACCTAGTCTTTATTATACAGTCTACTGTTCCCAGCAGCACCTTGTCTTCCAGTGCAGCCTACAATTCCCAGCAGCACCTTGTCTTCAGATCCAGCCTACAATTCCCAGCAGCCTTGTCTCAGTATCCAGCATACAGTTCCCATCAGCAACCTTGTCTTCAGCATCCAGCCTACAATTCCCAAGCAGCACCTTGTCTTCAGTATCCAGCCTACAGTTCCAGCAGCACCTTGTCTTCATTATCCAGTCTACTATTCCCAGCAGCCACCTTGTCTTCAGTTCCAGCCTACATTCCCAGCAGCACCTTGTCTTCATTACCAGTCTACCAATTCCCAGCAGCACCTTGTCTTCGTATCCAGCATAAGTTCCCACAGCCACCTTGTCTTCAGTATCCAGCTGTAATCCCAGCAGACCTAGTCTTTATTATACAGTCTACTGTTCCAGCAGCACCTTGTCTTCAGTGTCCAGCCTACATTCCCAGCAGCACCTTGCTTTATTATCCAGCCTACAATTCCCAGCAGCACCTGTTTCAGTATCCAGCATACAGTTCCATCAGCACTTGTCTTCAGTATCCAGCCTACATTTCCCAGCAGCACCTTGTCTTCAGTATCAGCCTACAGTTCCCAGAGCCCTTGTCTGATTATCCAAGTCTACTAGAATTGCAGGCTGGATACTGAAGACAAGGTGCTGCTGGGAATAGTAGACTGGATAATGAAGACAAGGTGCTGCTGGGAATAGTAGACTGGATAATCAAGACAAGGTGCTGCTGGGAACTGTAGGCTGGATACTGAAGACAAGGTGCTGCTGGGAATTGTAGGCGCTGGATATAACGGACAAGGTGCTGCTGGGATTGTAGGTGGACACTGAAGACAAGGTGTGTGGGGAACAGTAGACTGTAAATAAAGATAGGTGCTGCTCGGGGGAATTACAGGCTGGATACTGAAGACAAGGTGCTGGGACTGTATGCTGGATACTGAAGAAAGATGGGCTGCTGGGAATGTGGCTGATGGATAACTGAAGACAAGTGCTGCTGGGAATTGTAGCTGGAAACATGAAGCAAGGTGCTGCTGGGAATAGTAGACTGGATAATGAAGACAAGGTGCTGCTGGGAACTTAGGCTGGATACTGAAGAAAGGTGCTGCTGGGAATTGTAGGCTGGATGCTGAAGACAAGGTGCTGATGGGAACTGTATGCTGGATACTGAAGACAAGGTGCTGCTGGGAATTGTAGGCTGGATAATGAGACAAGTGTGCTGTGGAATTGTAGGCTGGGACACTGAAGACCAAGGTGCTGCTGGGAACAGTAGACTGTATAATAAAGACTAGGTGCTGCTGGGAATTGCAGGGATACTGAAGACAGGTGCTGCTGGGAACGTAGCGGATACTGAAGACAAGGTGCTGCTGGGAATTGTAGATTGGATATGAAGACAAGGTGCTGCTGGGAATTGCAGGCTGGATACTGAAGACAAGGTGCTGCTGGGAACTGTAGGCTGGATACTGAAGACAAGGTGCTGCTGGGAATTGCAGGCTGGATACTGAAGACAAGGTGCTGCTGGGAATTGTAGGCTGGACACTGAAGACAAGGTGCTGCTGGGAATTGTAGGCTGGATAATGAAGACAAGGTGCTGCTGGGAATTGTAGGCTGGATAATGAAGACAAGGTGCTGCTGGGAATTGTAGGCTGGATACTGAAGACAAGGTGCTGCTGGGAATTGTAGGATGGATAATGAAGACAAGGTGCTGCTGGGAATTGTAGGCTGGATAATGAAGACAAGGTGCTGCTGGGAACAGTAGACTGGATAATGAAGACAAGGTGCTGCTGGGAACAGTAGGCTGGATACTGAAGACAAGGGGCTGCTGGGAACTGTAGGCTGGATAATGAAGACAAGGTGCTGCTGGGAATTGCAGGCTGGATACTGAAGACAAGGTGCTGCTGGGAACTGTAGGCTGGATACTGAAGACAAGGGGCTGCTGGGAACTGGTAAGCTAAGTATGTCTCTGGAACTTGCAGGGTAAAGACTCTGGGACTGACAAGGTAAGTATAATCACAGTAACGGGCTAGGTAAGTAGTTCACAGGTAAGGGGAAAAGTAACTGGAACAAGGAGAGGTGAGTCACAGAACCTGGGGTAGCTAACGCTACAATCGGGCAACAGGAGATGGGAGACAGCGACTTTTAAATCTTCACGCTGGGAGGTGCGCCTGCATCATGACGTCCTCACGTCCCCGACGCCGCGTACCCGGAAGTGCTTGGCTATCCTCAGATCGGCGCTGGAGCGGAGCAGCAGGTAAGTTCCTGACAAGATATTACCCGGAAGTCTCCTCTCCCATGCAGTCGCATTCACTGACCCCACAAACTTTCAGTGATTCCTGTGAATACTGACCCTTCAAACCTTTAGTGATACCAGTGTGTACTGACCCTTCAAACCTTTAGTGATACCAGTGTGTACTGACCCCACAAACCTTTAGTGATCCCAGTGTATACTGACCCTTCAAACCTTTAGTGATACCAGTGTGTACTGACCCCATAAACCTTTAGTGATCCCAGTGTGTACTGACCCTTCAAACCTTTAGTGATACCAGTGTGTACTGACCCTTCAAACCTTTAGTGATACCAGTGTGTACTGACCCCACAAACCTTTAGTGATACCAGTGTGTACTGACCCCTCAAACCTTTAGTGATACCAGTGTGTACTGACCCCTCAAACCTTTAGTGATACCAGTGTGTACTGACCCTTCAAACCTTTAGTGATACCAGTGTGTACTGACCCTTCAAACCTTTAGTGATACCAGT
>JAACNH010000098.1:139272-268875 GCA_019447015.1 Hymenochirus boettgeri
CCAGCACAGTATATGGTATCTATATATCTATATACTGTGCTGGTTACCAGATAGGTAGGATGTAAGGGTAGATTTATCATATATAGATATATAGATATCATATACTGTGCTGGTTACCAGATAGGTAGGATGTAAGGCTAGATTTAAAACTGCTAATTGAGGTTTCTTGACATAGAGAGAGGGGAATAGAATTCCAGAGGATGGGAGCCACAAGAGAGAAAGGTTTAAGGTGAGAGGAAGCAGTACAAGTGGGGGGTCTGTACAGGAGCGGGTTCTGTGATGAGCGGAGGGTACGGGCAGGAACATATGGGGAGAGAGGAAATAAAAGGAGAAGCAGCAGAGCGAAAGGATTTAAATGTTAGGAGAAGGATTTATATACAATGCGCTGTTTAACGGGGAGCCAGGTTGTTGTCCGGTACAGAGGAGATTTGGGATCCGGTTTATTAGAGAGAAAAACAATACGTGTGGCAGAGTTAAGTACAGACTGAAGGGGAGAGAGGTGGGAAGCAGGAAGACCAGAAAGAAGTAGGTTGCAATAGTCCAGGCGCGATAGGATGAGAGCATGTATAAATACAGCGGTGGTCGGGAGAGAACCTTTATGGATCCCAGTGTGTACTGACCCCACAAACCTTTATGGATCCCAGTGTGTACTGACCCCACAAACCTTCATGGATCCCAGTGTGTACTGACCCCACAAACCTTTATGGATCCCAGTGTGTACTGACCCCACAAACCTTCAGTAATCCCAGTGTGTACTGACCCCTCAAACCTTCAGTAATCCCAGTGTGTACTGACCCCACAAACCTTCAGTGATCCCAGTGTGTACTAACCCCACAAACCTAAATTCAGATCCGTGTGAATTTATTGTTTGAAATTAGTTTCCTTTTGAAATAGAATAACTTTATCGACATTGGCATTACAGCCCAGACACACCCCACTGACTAACAGAACGATCATTCAGGGACCAAGCCAGCATGGGGAAACTAAATTTCACACCAGTGGCTGCATTGCGGTTACACAGGTCGGTGGCACAGCAGAACTCATCTATCATTTCTGGATATGTACATTTGGCTGGTATACAGGACAATGAACATTCTTTCGTAATCAATGTTTTCATCTTACCACCTGCACAAAGGGAAGAAGTGGTTAGAAGTGTTATATAAATAAATAAAATTGTTTCAGTCTAAATACAACATTACCCCATCCTGAGGTAGACAGTGCCTCTAGCCTTTGACTCTGACACATAATTTACTTTGGATCTAAATTAGGACTTGACCCCAGTATAAGTCGAGGTTAGGTTTTTTTTTAAGGCTGACTTTAAAGCCTGAAAAATTTGACTTAAACTCAATTATATACGGTAGTAATATATTTTATAGTAACTATATAACATAGTAATATTTATCATAGTAACTCTATATAACATAGTAATATATAACATAGTAACTCTATATAACATAGTAATATATATCATAGTTACTCTATATAACAGTAATATATAATATAGTATCTTTATAACATAGTAATATACAACATAGAAACTCTATATAACATAGTAATATACAACATAGAAACTCTATATAACATAGTAATATATATAATAGTAACTCTATATAACAGTAATATATAATATAGTAACTATATAACATAGTAATATACAACATAGAAACTCTATATAACATAATAATATATAATACAGTAACTCTATATAACAGTAATATATATCATAGTAACTATATAACATAGTAATATATACCATCGTAACTCTATATAACATAGTAATATATATCATAATAACTCTATATAACACAGTGATATATAAGATAGAAACTCTATTTAACAGTAATATATAATATAGTAACTATATAACAGTAATATATAGCATTGCAACTTTATATAACATAGTAATATATAACATAGTTACTCTGTATAACATAGTAACTCTATATAACACAGTAATTTATAATATAGTAACTCTATATAACAGTAACAATATAACAGTAATATATAGCATTGCAACTTTATATAACATAGTAATATATAACATAGTTACTCTATATAACATAGTAATATATAACATAGTAGCTCTATATAACATAGTAATATATAATATAGTAACTCTATATAACATAGTAACTATATAACAGTAATATATAGCATTGCAACTTTATATAACATAGTAATATATAACATAGTTACTCTATATAACATAGTAATATATAGCATAGTAACTCTATATAACATAGTAATATATAATAAAGTAATTCTATATAACATAGTAATATATAACATAGTAACTCTATATAACATATTAATATATAATATAGTAACTCTATATAACATAGTAACTATATAACAGCAATATATAACATAGTAACCATATTTAACATAGTAATATATATCATAATAACTCTATATAACATAGTAATACTGTATATAACATAGTAACGCTATATAACAGTAATATATAACATAGTTACTCAATATAACATAGTAATATATAACATAGTAACGCTATATAACATAGTAATATATAATATAGTTACTCTATATAACATAGTAATATATAACATAGTTACTATATAAAATAGCAATATATAACATTGTAACTCTATATAACATAGTAATAAATATTACTAGCAAAAGTGTGCCCGTTGGTGCACAGTGGAAATTATGTGTGTATGTTTTGCTATGTGTAGTTGCAGTGCTCACAGGAACCATCAGGAAACATCCAGGGGGGCAATAATAAAATTAGTCTGAAGGTCCTAAAAAAAAACAAACAACCGCATCATATTAAATGAACAAACATACACTTATATCCTCCCTTACCTATACTACCTGCCAGCTAGAATATAGAGGGTCTATGTGGAATAAACCTGCAGGTCTGGGAACTGACCCAGGCAATCTAAACAGCACCTTTGGGCAATCAAAAGCAGCCCATACATATATCCGATTTTACTTTCCCGACCGAGTGCTCCCACCACATTAGACTGATCCTGCAAGAACCACCTGTCTGTGGCATAGAAGAATGGGAAAGGTGGTTCTGGCAAGATCAAACTAATATTGCATGAGCGCTTGGTTGGATAAGTAAAATCGGATATATGTATAGCCACCTTAAATCCTATACAGTATCCCGATTAACATGGAAGGTTCATACTTATTAGTATTTACCACAACAAGTTTAACTAACCTATGGGGTTAGGACTTGGGAGCACAGGATACTGATTGCATATACATGTTGGGGAGAGGTGTGGATAGAGGAGCTAAAAGCTCCACACAGAGTATAAAATGAAATAGAGTCTTCTTATAACAGAAGGTACCTCATAGAATCATGTTATTATAATAGCATTGCCCTAATAATCTAACATATAAACACATATTTCTCACTTAAAGAAATGGGTGGGGACATACAAAGTATCTTATTTATTGCCTGTGGCAAAGGCATGTGTCTAGATATAATACAGCCTAATGGTATAGAGCAGGCGTGTTTAACTTGTGACCTTTTACGTGTTTGAAAACCACAATTCCCAGCATTCTCTGTTTGCAGTTAATTTTTTTCTTAATATCCTGTATCTAAGACATCTGTCTAGATCTAATACAGCCTAAGCTTGTGACCTTTCACATGTTTGAAAACTACAAATCTCAGCATTCTCTGTTTTGCAGTTAGTGTCTTCTTAATGAACTTTTCACATGTTTAAAATTACAACTCCCAGCATTCCCTAACTGCACAGAATTCTGGAAAACTTAGGGGGTTATTCAATAAAAGTTCTTATCATTTAAAATGGTGCTAATTTTGCCCCAACCAATCAGATGTTAGCTTTCAAATGTTACATAAGTTCTGATTGGTTGGGGCAAAATTAGCACCATTTTTAAACGATAAGAACTTTTATTGAATAACCCCCTTAGTTGTCATACATCCTAGAATAAAGACATTTTTCTGACTTACAGACATTAAAAGCCCACAGTCTTGCTTTAGCGCTTCCTACCCAAGGGTTTGAATATGCAAGTGATTCATCTGCCCTTTACTTTACCATATTTGCACTCACTTCCAAATACCACCTACCTGGCAGTTATAATCTATAAAGTCTAAAGGTTCGTGCACACATGCGATCGCCGGTGCCGATGCATGACATGTGCAAACGGCCGTTTTGGATTATATTCATGCCGTGTATCAACAGAACGGCCATTTTTACCGATAAAGTGCCAATACATGGCACGATTATTGGCCGTTTGTACACATCGGGTTGGCACCCGCGATCGCATGTGTGTACGAACCTTAAGGCTGGGTAAACACCAGTAATGAACCAATAGTGCCACGGATTAATCGGCTGGAAATATGTGATGGTGTGGGGCGGCCAGCCGCAACCGAGTTTGGTCGTCCGTTTCAGACAAATGGGTCAGTTAGTAAATCACGGCCAATCATGCAGTTCCCTATGGGACCACATGATCAGTCTGTCATATGCGCTGCTGGCTGCAGCCACCGTTACTGTGACCAACAGTCATCTGTCCTGGCAGGGCTCTCACACAAAGCAGATGCTCAGTTGGGACACATGTATTATATGTATCCAGACAAAATGGTATTAACCTGCTGAACACAGATCCAGGCAATCCTGCCACAATGTGCAATTCAATCTGAATACCTCCATTGGACATCCTGAGACCCTATACAGGATCCAGAATAACATGCTAGGTTCATACTTATTGGTAATTACCACAGCAAATTTCAGATTTACAGTCACTATGGGGTTAGGAAACACAGGATTCTGATTAGCTTGAAAGTTATGGAGAGGTTTGGATAAAGGAGCTAAAAGCTTCCCACAGGGTATAAAATGAAGTAGAGCCTTCTTATAACTGAAGGTACCTGACAGCCTCATGTTTAATATATTAATATTGGGGTAAAAACTGCCCATCTCTCTAAGAATGCTGGGTAGTTTCAGGGACATGCAAAGTAATTTAATCATAAACAGACACTTCCTGTCTAGCAAACAGAAACTGGATTGTCTCATTACTTTCTATAGAGAGGGGAGGGGATATACTGTATTACTGTATTATTATATATACTGTATTACTGTATTATTATATATACTGTATTACTGTATATATAATAATACAGTAATACAGTATATATAATAATACAGTAATAGGAGAACACTATGGAGCTGGGATGTGAGGTAAGGATTAAACTACACTACAGTAGTGGGGGGGATTATAGTTTTGGGGGTGGACATGCCCTTTAATCAAAGAAAAACAATTTTAGAAGCAAGACCATTCAGAGGAAGAAATTGTTGTCAGTCGAATACGCCTTTTAATTCATGATGCCAGATGTCCAATAACACGTCTCACCAAAAATTACATCAAATGGGAAGGCAAATGGGTTTTGGAGATCATAAGAATCTATCGAATTCCTCAGTTTTCCATCAAATCGGTTTCTTCTATCAAAATGCCATACCATACAAAACAACTTGATTCAGGCAATAAAAGTCCTACAGGCTCATTTACCCAGACTCGCTGGGAAAATAAATGGAGTTAAAGTTACACTAACCGGTTTGCTGCTGGTTAGCGTGACTTTAACTCCAACGTCCATGAGTGGAAGGGACCAGGGGGGCTGCAAAGGGGAGGAGGAGATTGACATGGTTTCAGAGCAGAAAGCAGGAAGTGCAGGGGACCTGGTGATGCTGCTGCCATATCACACACAAAAATGTAAATATCTTTAAAATGGTGCAAAATAAACAATGAAAATAAATAGCAAAAATTCTCAGGAGAGCAATTCCTATCATTTTAACTAAAGTCATTTTTGGGCCATGGTTCCCCTTTAATAACCAGAGTCATAAGGAAAATAAGAGTGGAGAAGGCACGTGTAATACTTATAGCACCAGCATGGCCTTGGAGACATTAGTTCTCGTTTCTGATATTATTGTCGGGAAAAAACTGCTTGGCCACTTCCATTATCCAAGGTCCCTGACTGCCTTAGTGCCATCTCTGCCTTCATGTCCTCCCGCTTCCTCAAACTAAACATGGACAAGACTGAACTTGTCCTTTTCCCATCCTCACAATCTGTTCTCCTCCCTAGTCTTACTATTAATATTAACAACACACCCATATCCCCATCTCCTCATGTCCGCTGCCTGGGAATAACGCTAGATTCCGATCTTTACTTCAAACCTCATGTCAATTCGCTTGCCAACTCCTGTTGGCTCCAACTCCAAAACATCTCCCGCATCCGACCTTTCCTCTCGAACGAAGCTACAAAAATCCTAGTCCATGCCCTAATCATATCCTGGCTAGACTACTGCAACACACTCCTGTGTGGTTTACCAAACAACCGCCTGGCACTGCTTCAATCCATTCTCAACTCTGCTGCCCGGCTCATTCATTTCTCTTCTCGCTCCTCTAATGCCTCTACTTTCTGTCAGTCCCTCCGCTGGCTGCCCATCACGCAAAGGATCCATATCAATTCCTATAAAACACTATCTAACACAGCCCCTCCATATATCCCAGAACTGATCCAGCGACACCGTCCCAGGTGCAACCTCCGCTCTGCAAATGATATCCTCCTCTCATCCACCCTGGTCACCTCTTCCCATTCCCGTATTCAGGACTTTACTCGTGCTGCCCCTCTGCTGTGGAACTCCCTTCCTCTGTCTGTCCGTCATTCACCATCCCTTAACACCTTCAAACGTAACCTTAAAACCCACCTCTTTAGGCACCATATAACCTGGTCTAGACATTACCCATCTTACTACCCAATATGATCCAACCCGCCTTTCATACTCCACTGCCAATCTATTTACAGCCTACTGAATCCCGTCACCTTATGTCTCACCCCCATATCCTCTAGATTGTAAGCTCTTTGGGCAGGGTCCTCTCTCCTATTGTATCACGGTATTGCTGTAAGTAACTCATCACTCTGTGTACTTATATTATGTATTACCTGTGTATGTAATATGTATGACTTTGTATAACATGTATTACCCTGTATGTAATGTATGACTATGTAATTGTAAAGCGCCACGGAAGATGTTGGCGCTATATAAATCAATAATAATAATAATCTTCTAGTTCAAACCCACATGATTTATCTAAAGATAAAATAGTTGATGTTAACAGAATGGTAACTGAGAGGTAAATGATAAATAATAATAGTCCATAGTAAAAATATGGACTATCTTCAGCCGTCATTGATGTATGTATGTTTGTATGTATATGTTTATTTATTGTACAGCGCTGTGGGGACACAGCGCTGTACATTATAACAATACAGATTATACAGTATGTATGTATATGTTTATTTATATAGCGCCACTTGGGGACACAGCACTGTACATTATAACAATACAGATTATACAGTATGTATATGTTTATTTATATAGCGCCACTTGGGGACACAGCGCTGTACATTATAACAATACAGATTATACAGTATTTCCCCGGGTATCGTAGTTTTGTAACCACGGCTAGCTAATCTCACAGGGAAAGCATGTAATCATGTATATATCATCCAATACTAGTTTAAGTACACTTAATCTCTGTTTTATGTTTGTATAGAACAGATCAACTGTACAGTTGCAACCCAAGAAAAACCGGTGAAGGCGAAAGTGAGAGGCAAATTTCTATCTCCTTCTATTGCTTTCTCCCCTGACTTATTTATGCTTGGGGCAGTATTAATTGCATAATGGAAGGAGCCAGTGATCATTTTTGATCAAATACTTCACTATCTATAGAGGAAAGTGTAGTCATTAACGGGTATTCCATCCCGCCAAACTAATTTTTGGTATGTGGCAGGAAATGGCTGATATAACCTCGACCGTCCCAAGGTTTATAGTACTTACCAGCCTTCGTTTCCCCCCCCCGCTGCCTTTTCTGTGCACGGGAGAAGTGTAGCAGAAGGGGCTTCCATCAGCACCCCGCGCCAGTGATTGGGGCTTATGGCAGCGTGCTGGGTACCAAGCGTGGACGTATAGAATCTTTCTCTTTTCTCTCCTCGGCTTTTCCATCCAGTGCAGTGGCATCTATATTCCCTCCCTGTATATTCCAATGTATTCATTTTACATATACCGGAATAGTGCTTCTGGTTTACAAATATAACCAATGTATCAATCCCTTTCTATACCAGACAGACTGAGGTTTAAATCAATTTGGGGGTGCATTTCACATAGATTATTCATATACACTGTAGGGTCTTTTCCCCCCCCCTCCCCCCCGTCCCTCCCCTCCCCCCTCCCTCCCCCCCCTCCCGAGGGTAGAGGAGAGAGGAGGGGGGAGCCGGAGAGGGGACTGTGGGAGAGCCTTCCCCAATGATAACAGACCGGATTCTAAACAGAATTATGCGACTCTGGTTGAATAAGAGTTCTTGTCAGACTGCAGTTTGTCTTTTCATATACATATTACTTATCACTCTAGAGGAAAACATATCCTTCACCTTCACGAATTCTAATTGTTCATTCCATAAACCACAGGTCTTTAATATCCCTAGCATTGCCAATTTACCCAGACATAAGGAGTATTGATCAGCAGTGGGTAACTGGTACTGGGGGGTTCAGTGAAAAGAGAACTCATTTGTCAAACCTACGATGGTAAACCCAGTTAGTTTCTGCCATGGAAAAGACCCTACTGTCACTTATACGTTGAATATTTTATTTTTGTTTTCAGTCCGTTTGGCGCCAACAGGTAAAAGCCACACAAATCTCCGACATGCAATCTAACAGTAACACTGTCTTACAAAGCTTCGTGCAATAAAGTCACAAATGAGTTTCTAACTCCGCTGTGCCCATCCCAAAAGAAAAATAAAACGCCGTTGGGTGGCAGGTGGACCTGCGGCGAGGTACAGAGATTGACGGTCCTTTCCATAGTGAAACAGAAGGATTGTTGCGTGAGCGCCTACTAGGGTCAGAATGTCCGATTGGATATTCAGCATATAATAAACAATCACCAGGTGAGTAACGAGTTGGTTCATCTATAACTTTAGCACATTAATCGGCTTGAATAATAAATATTGGGTAAGGGGGGATGAATTTGCAGTCTGCGGGGGACATAACTTTGGTTTCATCTCCCCTGATCGTCACATTTAAAGACCATTGACATGGAAAGCAGAATTAGCACATGCACTCTTGTTTTCACATTAAAGCGCGGTGACGCTAATCCATAGCCCTAATACTGTAAGGAATTAAGATGTCATTTAAGGGCATGTCCACCATCATAGACTTTTGTCATCTGCTTAGAGGCTGCCAAACACATTTGCAGCAATACTTTACTGAAATTTACTGTTTTATCATTCCTTTACACAGCCCGATCCTCTCCACATGGATTTGTCTCGTCCCTGCAGCGTCTGCTTTGGCCGAATCGAAAGCTGTTGGGTTTTTTGCAAGATCATGACCCCCCCCCGCCAATGAATTGCTGATATATTTTCCCAAGCTGACGAGGAGAAGCATTGTGTACTGCTGTGAGACCCTTTGAATTACTTGTAGTAGATCAGTCAGATGGTAAAAATATGTTGAAATTAAAATAAATTCATGTAAATGGTATGTATGATGGTATGTATAGTTATTTATATGCGCCACTTGGGACACAGCCTGTACTTATAACAATACAGATATACAGTATGTATGTATATGTTTATTTATATAGCGCGCCACGTGGGGTACACAGCGCTGTACATTATAACAATACAGATTATACAGTATGTATGTATATGTTTATTTATATAGCGCCACTTGGGACAGCGCTGTACATTATAACACATATTATACAGTATGTATGTATATTTTTATTTAATAGCGCCACTTGGGGACACGCGCTGTACATTATAACAATACAGATTATACAGTATGGTATGTATATGTTTATTTATATGCGCCACTTGGGACACAGCGCTGTACATTATAACAATACAGATTATACAGTATGTATATATGTTTATTTATATAGCGCACTGGGGACACACGGCGCTGTACATTATAACAATACAGATTATACAGTATTATGTATATGTTTATTTATATAGCCCACTTGGGTACGCAGCGCTGTACATTATAACAATACAGATATACAGTATGTATGTATATTTTTATTTATATAGCGCCACTTGGGACAGCGCTGTACTATAACAATACAAGATTATACAGTATGTATGTATATGTTTATTTATATAGCGCCACTTGGGAACACAGCGCTGTACATTATAACAATACAGATTATACAGTATTTGTATATTTTATTTATATGCGCCACTTGGGGACCCAGCGCTGTACATTATAACAATACAGATATATAGGTATGTATGATAATGTTTATTTATATAGCGCCACTTGGACGACAGCGCTGTACTTATAACAATACAGATTTACAGTATGTATGTATATGTTTATTTTATACGCCACTTGGGGACCCAGCGCTGTACATTATAACAATACAGATTATACATATGTATGTATATGTTTATTTATTAGCGCCACTTGGGACACAGCGCTGTACATTATAACAATACAGATTATACAGTATGTATGTATAATGTTTATTTATATAGCGCCCACTTGGGGATCACAGCGCTGTACATGTGGACCTAACAAAAGTAGTTATTCCTGTGAGTGTAACGACACTTTGTGAGTGTCCCCCTTTCCTCTAATGCCTTGATTCGCAAGGGACAATAAAAAGAAGGACACTTAATGTATTTGATGGTTGTATTTAGTGTGTGTGAGCAAGTTGTACAATTCCGGATTGTTTGACAGTTTGAAAATAAGATATGCTTTGATACTGTTCCAGAACTATGTGTTCAGGTACTGAGGTGTGCAGTTAAAGCAGACTACTCTTTCTTCTTCCATTAAAGAGGGTTGTGCTGGACCTTCTATATCTATATTGTCTGTTTTAATCACAAAACAGGCGTAAAGGGTTATAATGGTTGGGTTTTTTCCCTCTCTTTTCTGCTCTTGCACTAATTGTTGTGGGGTTGGGCTGATCATTAACTAGGTTCATAGTTGTTGGGCCTGGGGGGTTGTGGACCTACAAAGGAAGTTTTCCTGTTGAGTGGTAGCGAACTTTTTGAGTGTCCCTTGTTCTAAGGACCTGATCTCAAGGACTTAAAAAGGCATGTGCGGGATTGACAGAAGCTGGGGGGTCAGCATGCACGGCTGGGGCAGTATAGAGGTGGGTGGAAGGAGGGGGACAGAGAAAGGGGATGAGGAGGGAAGTTAGTTTTGTTAGGGTTACTAGGGGAAGTGGGGGACGGAAGAGTAGGGGGCTTCTTCCGCAAGATTGTCCATCCCAACGATTTGTCCGCCTGTGAGTAATGAAGTGGGAGGACACCTCGGAATTAGCGTGTATGGGAGTGAGCTATTCCCCTTTAGCACCGCTGTGGGAGGGCTGCCAATCTCTGATACAAGGGAGGAGGAACGAAGTCAGGATGCAAGGCATGTGGTGTTAGGTGCTAGGGGACTCCATTATAGGAAGGTAGTATCGTGTAATCTGCTGCCACCAAGGACCGCTAGCAATGGGCCGAACTGTGTTTGCCTGCCTGGGTGCTAGGGTTTCGGCATGTGTGGGATCGTGTAACAGAATTAATTGGGTGGGCCGGGTGTGACCCGGCGGTCTTTGGTTCACGATTGGTGCCAATGACAAAGTTAGAGTTGAGGTCCTTAAACATGATTTACCGAGCACGTAGGGTGCCAAATAAAAGCAAGGACCTCCGAGGGGGTGAGATGTTTTTCAGACTACTACCTCAGTCCACGTGCCTAACCAGGAGACAGCGGTAGCTGAGGGAGTGCAGTTAAGAGCGTGCTATAGAGTTGGTGTAAGAAGAAGGGTTTTGGGTTTTATTTGAAACTGGGCAAGAATTGTGCTGTCGGCTAAAACAGGCGTCCTTTAGTAGTGGATGGGTTGCACCCACTGATGGTGTTGCGCTGTTTTTAGGGGAAGAATATGGATAGAAGAAGGGTTTTGAGAGGGAATTTTAAACTAGGGTTGGGGGTAGGGATTATCAGTCGACTGGTAGTGAGCGATTGTCCATGAGGAAGCAGGTGTAGATAGTGCATAGGTGGTGGGTGGGAATTGGGGTGGGGCTAGCATAGGGGAGAGGAGGAATGTGATCAAGATTGTATCAAATAATTAGCAGGATCATAATCTGGAAAATGTATTGTTTTGCAAATGCGATAAGGCCTGGCTGACAAATGGGTGAAGTGGAGATAATGATGGTCAATTGGATGAAAATATGATGTAATGGAGTTGTGTATAGCTTAGTAACGTGGTTGAAGCAGTTTCGTCACGACTGGGCTGTAAGATAGTAGAAGGATAGGCCTGTGTTTAGGCATGACCGAGAAAAAATGGATATAGTGGAGGATATTTGTTTTTATGTTAAAAAGAATTGGCAGCTAAATATTGAAAATAAGAGAGAGGTAACTGGTGATATGGATGATCAAAGTGGAGGGCAATGAAGGGGGTGTTGGGTAATGTATGCGAATCAGGGAGAATGTGGGGTAATGTCATTGTTGGTGGTCTGCTATAAAGCCTCCAAATGCCTAGCGAGAGAGGATGTGATTAGGACTCATATGCGTATGTCAAGTGCTGGGCAGGGGAGTTTGGGGAGTGTGCTCATTATTGGGGACTTTCAATTACCGCGTGACAATTGATTGGGTTTGGGGTGGAACTGGGGACTGCGCATCAACACAAAGGCGATGAGTTCATGCATGTTGCTCAGGATAATTTTGCTCGCTCTCATCAGGTGGTTGAGTTCCTAGGGCTAGAAAGGAGCTCTGTTGGATCTGGTTTAATAATCTACATTGTGGATCGTCTATTATTGATATAAAGGAGTATACTGTGCGCTATGGTTATACCATGAAATAGTGGTCTATTTGACTTTTGATCGTTTTTTGACTTTTTTTGTTGTTGGCACTTTATGTTTTTCTTTTATTTTTCTTTTTTTTCATGTTGTGTTATCAGAATGAAGAAGTTCGCTGGTGTTAACAAATGACATTTAATTTTTTTGCAGGAAAGCAAATTTTTCCGCAGGTTAAAAGGCAGCTCGTTCAGAGGATGTCACAGTGGGTCGAGTATTATCATTATAAGTGTACTGAACGAGAAGTGGATCTGGTTCAAAGGGGATTTTAAGGCGCAGTTTCATCACCATTAAATTTATAACCCTTGTGAATAAATGTACAAAAATAATCCCACGTCGCGCTATGTTGGACTGAATTCCCTGTGTAAGAGGCAAATGGTATGAAAAAGGCATTTAAATTCTAAAAACCTTTAAGTCCCGAGGGACGGAACGCCGTTCGTGAGTTATAAAACTGTAACATAGGAGTTGGTGAAGAAAGCAATAAAACTAGGCTTAAAATTCTAAGTGAATGAATTATGAGTTTCTGATAGTCGATAAGCATCCTTAAGCCTAGAACTTTTTTAAGTTATATTGTACATAGTAAGAGATGAGGACTTGAGTATGTGGAGACCATTATATTAATGGGTATAATTAGTTCCCGGGGATGTAGGCATAAAAGCAAATGTCCATGAATAATGTTTTTGTGCCCTCGGTATAATCACTATAGAAGATCAAGTAGCATATATCGATAGAGTGTATATTAGGGCTCGATAAAGTAGCAAGATTCAGTTCACTTTTGGTTGCTGCGAGTGATATGGTTACGTAAAGAACTAAATAAGGAGATATTACTAAATCTGGGCTCTGACGGTGAAATACATTCGTCCTAGGGTATCTTAAGGAGGGCTTAATTCACTAGTTTTATTGGCTATTGTTTTCTTATTTTTGCGGATGGTCCCTCATGGTGCGTCGGATTGGGTGTCCTCGGATTGAAAAGGGCTGATGTTATTTCCAATATTCACAAAGGGTAGTCGGTGCCTCACAGTGGGCGGGTAATTACAGGCCGTGTAGTTTAACTTCAGTGTCGGGGGAAGATACTGGAGCAGTTTATAAGGGTATCATGTTTCTAGAGTATTGTTTCAAGGCGACTTAGACATTATCAAGTAGTAACCAGCATGGATATTATGAGGAATATGTATCTTGTCACTAACGTGTGCTTGGCTGTTTATGAGGAGTAAGGTAGAAATTTGAGACTTGGTATAGCAGTAGATGTAAGTTTAAGTTTGATGTTTGCAAAGGGTTTGATACAGGTCCCTCCCCCCAGAGGCGGAACTAATGATAAGCTAAGGTCTGTTTGGTCTGGGTGATTCACATTTGTATCATTATGAAATTGGTTAATGGAATATAAATATATGCAAGAGGTAGTTGTTAACGGGGCTTCATCAATTATGGACTTAAAGTGCTAGTGGGGTGCCACAGGTGCTGTGTTGGGGCCGCTTCCTATTGTAATCTATTTAGTTATGATTTGGTAAATGGGGTAGTGTCAGGCAAAGGTTTCTGTGCTTTGCTGACGACACAAAACTTTGTCGACATTATAAAACTTCAGAGGATTATGCCAATCGTTACAGGGGATCATAGATAGATATTACATGGGGCTGCTAAGTGGGCTAGATGAAGTCAATGTTGATAATGTAAGGTGAGCATTTTGGCACCTAAAAATCCTTGTGGCTACGTTATGACTTAGAAAGGGCTTCTGTGTAAGTGAATCCCTGTTGGGATAAGGGCTCTTGGCAGTTTTTGGTGATAACAAACTTAAAGTAGCAAGCTGTGCAGCAGCTAACTAGCCAGAGCCAGCATGAGTATTGTCTTGGGTATAAAGAGTGGTATGGATTCTAGAGGGAGAAAATGTATTCTGTCCTTCTTTACAAGCGGAGTGGTAAAGGACCTCATTTGGAATTATTCAAAGTGCGGTTTTGGGAGATCCCTGTGTACAAATAAGGGGTCATCTTTGAAATGGAATGGTGTCTAGAGAAGGCAACTAAATTCATAGTGGATTGGGGAGCTTAATATGAAGATAGACTGGAAAAGTTACAATTATGTACCTGGGAGGAAAAGGCGCTTGCGTGGGGATAGTATGATTACTGTTGGATAAATACATGTCTGACGGGCCATACAATGAACTATCTGTTGGGCATTGTCCCGGCAATATAATCATGTCAAAGTAGCACGAGGACATCCGCTATAAGACGTGAAGAAAAAAGGTTTAGAAGCTTCAAGGCTCGGAAAGGTTTTTCAGCTGTGAGAACGGTTACAGCTATGGAACATGTCTTCTCAGTGGACGTTGTTATGTATTTATTAGATGATTATTGAATATTATTATTATGTTATTGTACTGTTATTATTATTGTGATTGTATTGTATTATTTGTAATTATTGCTAGTACTTATAATTGTATTGGTTATAAGTATTATAATTATTGTTATAAGTATTATAATTATAATATTGGTATTTTTTTAGTTATGCTATTATTGTTTTGAACTATTATTATATATTGATGTTAGTTTTATTATATGATTATTATTGCTATTTTATTATTGTTAGAACTATTATAATTTATTTATTGATATAGTTTTATTATATTATTGCTATTATTAATACTTTGTCCAATATTATACCAAAATCGTTAGAAATGAATTAAAGTGAAATATTAAACTGGAATAATTATTATTTCCCTGATATATTAGTTATTTTCTTTGGATCTTCGTTGGGAAATTGAAGGAAACATTTGCAAAATAGAAGGAATTCATTTTTATTATTAAGTATAAAGCTGAATATTACTGAATAATTTAGAAAGTTCCTAATTGATCCAAAAAAATCCAAATTGCCATAGAATTTAGGATTTCTAGAATTAGGAGGATTTCTAGTTCTTCTGGTGCAATATGGATGTGAGAGGGTTTTATTTATAACTGGATAAACTCTGTTCTTACTCAACCTCCACTACTATGTGAATATGGAATATTATTCGTTCAGGCCATCAATATAATAACCATATAATCTCCTGTACATGAACCTATTGAAATAAATAGGGATTTATTTCAATTTTTAAATCCATTTTCGTTTAAACAAAAACAAATAGAAACGAATTCCCAATAAATCGACCTGAATAAGAAACCAGACATTATTTTAGTTAATTAATTTGAAAATATTTTTTATTATTAATTAAATCGCACACGTCGTTGTTCCCATACAAGGGGGCTATGGCATGAATGAAGGACACATGCTGACATTTATTAAAAAAACAAAGGAAATATCTGTTAAAATACAGTTTTGTTTTGCTATTAGAACATAGCCGGTAAATAAAATAAAAAATTAAATTAAATCACCACCCTTTTAATATTCTATTCTCCTTTATTTGCCTTTAATCTAGAGAATCACCAGTGTTAAAAAGGCATGGCTGAAAAGGTTCACAGTCATTATTACCCATAGACTTTGCACCCTATAACCCCAGATATAATACAGGGGCTGGATACACATGGTGTATTTTATTGCAGTAGGCACCGTTTGCTCTGACATCATTCACAGAATTGAGAGAGTCCTTTGGGATGCTGAGGTCAGGGTGACGCAGAACAGAGAGAGGTACCTGGAGTCCTGGCAGAGGATTGGAAGGGGCTCTCAGTATTCATCTTGTTGTAGAGGTTATAGAGAGGTATGGACAGGTTACTGTGTGGGTAGTAGAGGGGGGCAGGGAAGGCAATAGATCTTGGGACTGGAACCCTTAGGATGGAGTTGTCCTAAAGACCAGTGGCATCCCCCACCAAAGTCTGGCAGAAGCATGAGCCAGTTGGAGCCTCCAGCTCAGCTGATAGTTGCCTTTCCATTTATTTCTGCGGTTCTGGAACCAAGTCTTGACTTGGGTCTCTGTGAGCTGGAGGCTGGAGGCCAGACAGGCCCTCTCTGAGCTGCTCAGGTACCTCTTCATGTCAAAGGTGGACTCAGCTGGTAGACCTGACTCCTGGAGAACACAGTCGGGTCTTCTTCGGAGTTGCCCAGTTTGTCTCCTCATCACCTGATGGTGTTGGTGTAATGTCTGTCCTTGTCTGTGTAGTCCTGGTGGGGTGGAGAGGGCACCTGGTGTCTCCTGTATTGAGAGATCCCTGTGTCCGTCTGGGGAAGATCAGAAAGTCAACCTCAGACATGAACTGTTTGTTCCTCATTCAATCAACACAGGGACAGAGAAATCCTTTCATTCCTCTGTAGATTCAATGGGCATTAACAGCCCTATAGCTAAAGGGTTAATCTCAGAACATATTAACCATTTCCTTATCAGAAAGGGGTCAGTGAACAATAACAAAAAAAACACCGACCATCCTGTTCCATTATTTACAGAACATTGACTTGTTCATAATGTCCCATAGACTGTTAACTGAGAGAGACAGAGAGAGAACATTAGAGACAAAGAGAGATAAGAGAAAGACATAAACAGAGAACATAGAGACAGAAAGAGATAGAGAGGCATCAAGAGAGAGGAGAACATTAGAAGACGAAAGAAACAAAAGAAAGGCTTAAAGAGAGACAGAGAACATTAGAGACAGACAGAGATGGGAGAAGAAACGAAAGAGAAAAGAAAGGGAGAGTGACAGAACATTAGAGACAGACAGAGGACTGAAATAAAGAACGGGAGACAGAAAGAGAAAGGAGACGAAGAGACAGAAAGATACAGAACAGAGAGAACAGAAAGAGACAGCGAGAGAGATACCGTGAGAGAGACACCGATTGTCAGATTTCCCAGTACGACCCCATTGGATTTATTGTATTTTCCCACTGATTGATGAAATAACCCCCCATAGTAATAAATCAGGGTGTTGGGGAAGGGAGATGTTGGCAGGAGGACAGACCATTTACTTTCAATCAACGAGATCCTCCATAGCACACCATATCACATGGGGAGATAAACCACATGGAGAGGATATTGTCAAGTAGTTCCAATTATTTAATACAGGAGCCCCAGTCAAATGGCTGGAGAGATGAAGGGGCAGATCCAAATCTCTGGTCCCCCATGATTATTGCTTCATATTCCTTATTCCCTTAAATAAAAAAAGTACACAGTGCTATGGCTATGTGTATGTGCTACAATGAAATGATGGAGGGGTAACGTGCTACAATGAAAGTATGGGGGGTAAAGTGCTACAATGAAAGTATGGAGGGGTGTTAAAGTGACTACAATGAAATGTAGGAGGGGTATGAGTGCTCATGAAATGATGGAGGGGGGTGTTTTAAAGTGTACAATGAAATGTATGGAGGGGTTAAGTGCTGCAATGAAATGTATGAGGAGGGGTGTTAAAGCTACAAGAAAGTATGAGGGTAAGGTGCAATGAATTATGGAGTGGTTGTGGCTGCAATGAAATGTATGGAGGGGTTAAAGTGCTACAATGAAATGTATGGAGGGGTTAGGTGCTGCAATAAAATGTATGGAGGAGTTAAAGTGCTACAATAAATGTATGGAGGGTTAAAAAGCTAAAGAATGTAATGGAGGGTAGGTAAAGAGTACAATGAAATGTATGGAGGGGTTAAAGTGCTACAAGAAATGTATGGAGGGGTTAATAAGGCTACAATGAAATGTATGGAGGGGTTAAGTGCTGCAATGAAATGTTATGGAGGGGTTAAAGTGCTACAATGAAATGTATGGGGTTAAAGTGCACAATGAATGATGGAGGGGTTAAAGTGCTACAATGAAATGTATGGAGGGGTTGGTTAAAGTGCTACAATGAAATGTATGGAGGGTTAAAGTGCTGCATGAAATGTATGGAGGGGTTAAAGTGCTACAATGAAATGTATGGAGGGGTTAAGTTAAGTTAAGTTTGTTATGCTTAAAGTGCTGCAATGAAATGTATGGAGGGTTACTGTCTGAATATGGTCTGTACAATGTGTAGCAGGTCACAATATATCTTATTAACCCCTATGGTGGGTGGTACTTACTGATGCACTGTGGGCAATGCATGGTTGGAGGGACTGCCCCTTTGGGTATTGTCTAAAGCATGTGGGGACAGGACCCAGGGCCTCTCCATGGTTCATCTTGTTCCTCTTCATCTGAAGATGTAGCCGGGCTGTGATCCGAGCAAGAGATGGGCACCCTGGCACAGCCTGGCACACGGATCGCCTCTGTCCGGTGGTGCCCTGTAGGATGGACTGGATGGTGAAGCTGGAGAGGGTAGATGGGGCAGACTGGTGGCCTCTTCCTGGTGCTCATCTGAGTGAAAGAGAGAAATAGGAGGATGAGGATGATGGAGCTTCAATGGATGGGGGGGGGGGGTATGTGGTATTATTACGATATTAAATGGGGGGTTCTTTGGCTCCGTTTGCACACACTGACTGCAGCCCTCCCCTTCACTCTGCTCTGCTCCCCACTGATCTCCAGGCTGCCTGTGGTGTGGCCACATTTGCATGGAATTCACAGTTCTATGGGACCAATCACAAGCTCTGCTTAGGGGGGAAATGGAATTTCCCATCACCACCCAGGGCACCTGTCCCCCCCCTGCACAATAGGTAGAGGGTGAGGGCTTCTATTGGGGCGCAGGTACAGGCTGCTTTTTCTTCCCTCCAGCCAAATGAATGGAGAGTGAGGGTTTGCATGCAGTTGCTGCTGGAGTTTGGAAAGGAGGGAGAGAGACCCCATCACAGATACACTTCTACCAGACACCAGCATTGGTCAGATACTAGCAAGGGCTGCTGGGAGTTGGAGTACAGACAGATTTGTTATATTTGATTTCCATATAATGTGGGTGCATATATACAGGCAGGAATATTTAGGTTTATAATTCAGTTTTTGGTACCAAGAGTGCATTAATAAGGGCTGTTCACTATTGGGACTGAGATGTTGGAGTTACCAATTTGCTTGTCTGGGCTGTGTTGTAAGGGGTAGTAGGGACATAAATTCAACAATATATTACAGATTAAATGAGGCAGATAGTTTTTGTTAAAGGGGAACTATAGTAAAAAAAATAATAATTCCTACCTCCCAATATCGTTTCTATGAGGAGCACTTGCAAGAAGAAAAATTATTCTGCCAGCTTCCTAGTGCTTCAGCATTATATCTTAACACAGGAAAGTCCAGAACACTAACCTGGCAGTTGAAAACTCTATAGCTTATTCCCCTCATTTAAATCACATTAGTAGGTAGGAATACTCAATCCTATTCCTTGACCCAGGTACATTTTTATAAAAGTTTTTTCTTTAAGTCCATTTTTACAGTGTATGGACTTAAACTCAGTGGCAAGCTGAGAGTTGTAATTCGCAACAACTGGACACAGTTATCTATCCCTGGTAAATACAAGCAATATAGATCAAAATATGTATGTATGTATGTATATGTTTATTTATATAGCACCACTTGGGGAACAGCGCGTGTACATTATAACAATACAGATTATACTATGTATGTATATGTATTTATATAGCCCACTTGGGTACACAGCGCTGTACATTATAACATACAGATTATACAGTATGTATGTATATGTTTATTTTATAGCGCCACTTGGGTACACAGCGCTGTACATTATAACATACAGATTATACAGTATGTATGTATATGTTTATTTTATATAGCGCCACTTGGGTCACAGCGCTGTCATTATAACAATACAGATTATACAGTATGTATGTATATGTTTTTATATAGCCCACTTGGGTACACAGCGCTGTACATTATAACAATACAGATTATACAGTATGTATGTATATGTTTATTTTATATAGCGCCACTTGGGTAACACAGCGCTGTACATTATAACAATACAGATTATACGTATGTATTGTATATGTGTTATAAGCACCACTTGGGTGACCAGCGCTGTACATTATAACAATACAGATTATACAGTATGTATGTATAGTTTATTATATAGCGCCACTTGGGTACACGCGCTGTACATTATAACAATAAAGATTATACAGTATGTATGTATATGTTTATTTATATAGCGCCACTTGGGGACACAGCGCTGTAACTTATAACAATACAGATTATACAGTGTATGTATATGTTTATTTATATAGCACCACTTGGGGACACAAGCGGTGTTTTAACTAAACATAAGATTATACGTATGTATGTATATGTTTATTTTTATGCGCCACTTGGGTACACGCGCTGTACATTATAACAATACAGATTAAATCAGTATGTATGTTATGTTTTTATTTATATAGCGCCACTTGGGCAGGATTCTATAAACATATGGGGACACGCGCTGTACATTATAACAATACAGATTATACAGTATGTATGTATATGTTTATTTATATAGCGCCACTTGGGACAAGCGCTGTACTATAACAATACAGATTAACGTATGTATGTATATGTTATTTATATACGCCCACTTGGGACACAGCGCTGTACTATTATAACAATACAGATTATACAGTATGTATGTATATGTTTATTATAGGCCACTGGGACGCAGCGCTGTAATTATAACAATACAGATTATACAGTATGTATGTATATGTTTATTATATAGAGCCACTTGGGACACAGCGCTGTACATTATAACAATACAGATTATACAGTATGTATGTATATGTTTATTTATATAGGCCACTTGGGTACACAGCGCTGTACATTATAACAATACAGATTATACAGTATGTATGTATATGTTATTTATATACGCCACTTGGGTACACAGCGCTGTACATTATAACAATACAGATTATACAGTATGTATGTATATGTTTATTATATACGCCACTTGGGGTACACAGGCGTACATTTATAACAATACAGATTATACAGTATTGTAGTATATGTTTATTTATATAGGCCACTGGGGACACAGCGCTGTACATTATAACAATACAGATTATACAGTATGTATGTATTTGTTTTTATATAGCGCCACTTGGGTACACAGCGTGTACATTATAACAATACAGATTTATCAGTATGTATGTATATGTTTATTTATATGAGCCACCTTGGGTCACAGCGCTGTACATATAACAATACAGATTATACAGTATGTATGTATAGTTTATTTATATAGCGCCACTTGGGTACACAGCGCTGTACATTAACAATACAGATTATACAGTATGTATGTAATGTTTATTTATATAGCGCCACTTGGGTACACAGCGCTGTACATTATAACAATACAGATTATACAGTATGTATGTAAGTGTATTATATAGCGCCACTTGGGTACACAGCGCTGTACATTATAACAATACAGATTATACAGTATGTATGTATATGTTTATTTTATATAGCGCCACTTGGTGGACACAGCGCTGTACATTATAACAATACAGATTATACAGTATTGTATGTATGGTTATTTATATAGCGCCAGGGGTACCAGCGCTGTAACTTATAACAATACAGATTATACAGTATGTATGTATATGTTATTTATATAGCGCCAATTGGGTACACAGCGTGTACATTATATACAATACAGATTATACAGTATGTATGTATTGTTTATTTATATAGCGACACTTGGGACACAGGCTGTACATATATACAAATACAGATTATACAGTATGTATGTATATGTTTATTTATATAGGCCACTTGGGTACACAGCGGTGTACATTATAAAAATACAGATTATACAGTATGTATGTTAGTTTATTTATATAGCGCCACTTGGGTACACAGCGTGTACAATAACAATACAGATTATACAGTTGTATGTATATGTTTTTATATAGCCCACTTGGGTACGCAGCGCTGTACATTTAACAATCAGATTATACAAGTATGTTGATATGTTTATTTATATAGCGCCACTTGGGGTACACAGGCTGTACATTATAACAATACAGATTATACAGTATGTATGTTTTGTTATTTATATAGCCACTTGGGTACACAGCGCTGTAACTTATAACAATACAGATTATACAGTATGTATGTATATGTTTTTTATATGCACCACTTGGGTACCAGCGCTGTACATTATAACAATACAGATTATACAGTATGTATGTAATGTTTTTATATAGCCCACTTGGGGACCAGCGCTGTACATTAAAAAAATACAGATTATACAGTATGTATGTATATGTTTATTTATATAGCGCACTGGGGACACAGCGCTGTACATATAACAATACGTATACAGTATGTTATGTATATGTTTTTATTATACGCCACTTGGGCACAGCGCTCTGTACATTATAACAATACAGATTATACAGTATGTTGTATATGTGGATTTATTATTAGCGCCACGTGGGACACAGCGCTGTACATTATAACAATACAGATTATACAGTATGTATGTATAGTTTTTATATAGACCACTTGGGACCAGCGCTGTACATTATAACAATACAGATTATACAGTATGTATGTATATGTTTTATTATATCGCGCACTTGGGTACACAGCGCTGTACATTAAACAATACAGATTATACAGTATGTATGTATATGTTATTTATATAGCGCCACTGGGGGACACAGCGCTGTACATTTATAACAATACAGATTATACAGTATGTATGTATATGTTTATTATATAGCGCCACTTGGGTCACAGCGTGTACATTATAACAATACAGATGTATACGATGTATGTATATGTTTTTTATATAGCACACTAGGGGACCAACAGCGCTGTCCATTTTATAACAATCAGAATACAGATTATACAGTATGTATGTATATGTTTATTTATATAGCGCCACTTGGGTACACAGCGCTGTACATTATAATACAGATTATACAGTATGTATGTATATGTTTATTTATATAGCGCCACTTGGGTACACAACGCTGTACAATATATAATAAGTCATACAAGGGCGACAGTAAATAATACATAAATATATAGATAAGTATGAGCATCACTAAATATACAAGTGCTTAAAACATGTAACATGAGGGAAGGAGGTCCCTGTCCCTTAGAGCTTACAATCTATTTAAGTGGGTAACATACAGATACATAGGAATCTGTATGTTACCAATACATCAATATTATATGTACCTTCACCAACCAAGGGGAACATTATCCCTTATATATTACACTGTAAGGGGAACATTATCCGTTGTATATGTTTATTCATTAGGCCACTTGGGGGCAAGCAGCTGTAACATATAACATACAGATTATACAGTATGTATGGATATGTTTATTAATCGCGCCATTGGGGGACACAGCGCTGTACATTATAACAATACGATTATACAGTATGTATGTATATGTTTATTTATATAGCGCCACTTGGGGACCAGGCTGTACATTATAACAATACAGATTATACAGTATGTAGTATAGTTATTTATATAGCCCACTTGGGGACACAGCGCTGTACATTATAACAATACAGATTATACAGTATGTATGTATATGTTTATTATATAGCGCCACTTGGGACACAGCGCTGTACATTATAACAATACAGTTATACAGTTGTATGTATATGTTTTTATATAGCGCCACTTGGGGACACAGCGCTGTACATTATAACAATACAGATATTACAGTATGTATGTATATGTTTATTTTTAATAGCGCCACTTGGGGACCAGCGCTGTACATTATAACAATACAGATTATACATATGTATGTATATGTTATTTATATAGCGCACCTTGGGGACACAGCGCTGTACATTATAACAATACAGATATACAGTATGTATGTATATGTTTATTTATATAGGCCCACTTGGGGACACAGCGCTGTACATTATAACAATAAGATTATACAGTATGATGTAATGTTTATTTATATAGCGCCACTTGGGGACACAGCGTGTACATTTAACAATACAGATTATACAGTATGTATGTATATGTATTTATTTATAGCGCCACTTGGGACACAGCGCTGTATTATAACAATACAGATTATACAGTATGTATGTATATGTTATTTATATAGCGCCACTTGGGACACAGCGCTGTACATTATACATACAGATTAACAGATGTATGTATATGTTTATTTATATAGCGCACTTGGGGACACAGCGCTGTACATTATAAACAAACAGATTTATACAGTATGTATGTATATGTTTATTTATATAGCGCCACTTGGACACAGCGCCTGTACATTATAACAATACAGATTATACAGTATGTAGGATATGTTTATTTATATAGCGCCACTTGGGACAAGCCTGTACATTATACAATACAGATTATACAGTATGTATAGTTTATTTATATAGCGCACTTGGGACACAGCCTGTACATTATAACAATACAGATTATACAGTATGTATGTATATGTTTATTTATATAGCGCCACTTGGGGACACAGCGCTGTACATTATAACAATACAGATTATACAGTATGTATGTAATTTATTTATATAGCGCCACTTGGGACACAGCGCTGTATAATATAACAATACAGATTATACAGTATGTATGTATATGTTTATTATATAGCGCCACTTGGGTACACAGCGCTGTACATTATAACAATACAGATTATACAGTTGTATGTAATGTTTATTTATATAGCGCCACTTGGGACACAGCGCTGTACATTATAACAATACAGATTATACAGTTGTATGTATATGTTTATTTATATAGCGCCACTTGGGTACACAGAGCTGCTACATTATAACAATACAGATTATACAGTATGTATGTATATGTTTATATAGCACCACTTGGGTACACAGCGCTGTACATTAACAATACAGATTATACAGATGTATGATATGTTTATTTATTAGCGCCACTTGGGTACACAGCGCTGTACATTATACAATACAGATTATACAGTATGTAGTATATGTTTATTTAATAGCGCCACTGGGTACACACGGCGTCATAATATAACAATACAGATATACAGTATGTATGTATATGTTTATTTATATAGCGCCACTTGGGACACAGCGCTGTAATTTAAACAATACAGATTATACAGTATGATGTTATATTGTATTTATATAGCGCCACTTGGGACACAGCGCTGTACATTATAACAATACAGATTATACAGTATGTATGTATATGTTTATTATATAGCGCCACTTGGGTACACAGCGTGTACATTAACAATACAAGATTAACAGTATGTATGTATATGTTTATTTATATAGCGCCACTTGGGACACAGCGCTGTACTTATAACACATACAGATTATACAGTATGTATGTATAGTTTATTTATATAGCGCCACTTGGTACACAGGCTGTACATTATAACAATACAGATTATACAGTATGTAGTATATGTATTTATATAGCACCACTTGGGACGCAGCGCTTACATAACAATACAGATTTACAGTATGTATGTATATGTTTATTTATATAGCGCCACTTGGGACACAGCGCTGTACATTATAACAATACAGATTATACAGTGTGTATGTAGTTATTTTATATAGCGCCACTTGGGTACACAGCGCTGTACATTATAACAATAACGATTATACAGTATGGTATATGTTTATTTATATTAGCGCCACTTGGGTACACAGCGCTGTACATTATAACAATACAGATTATACAGTGTATGTATATGTTTATTTATATAGCCCACTTGGGTACACAGCGCTGTACATTATAACAATACAGATTATACAGTATGTATGTATATGTTATTTATATAGCCCACTTGGGTACACAGGCTGTACATTATAACAATACAGATTATCAGTATGTATGTATATGTTTTATTTATATAGCGCCACTTGGGGACACAGCGCTGTACATTATACAATACAGATTATACGTTGTATGTATATGTTTATTATATAGCGCCACTTGGGTACACAGCGCTGTACATTATAACAATACAGATATACAGTATGTATGTATATGTTTATTTATAAGCGCCACTTGGGGACACAGCGCTGTACATATAACAATACAGAATACAGTATGTGATGTATATGTATTTATATAGCAGCCACTTGGGTACACAGCGCTGTACATTATAACAATACAGATTATACAGTATGGTATGTAATGTTTATTATATAGCGCCACTTGGGGCACAGCGCTGTACATTATAACAATACAGATTATACAGTATGTATGTATATGTTATTTATATAGCGCCACTTGGGACACAGCGCTGTACATTATAACAATACAGATTATACAGTATGTATGTATATGTATTTATATAGCGACTTGGGTAACAGCGACTGTACATTATAACAATACAGATTATACAGTATGTATGTATATGTTTATTTATATAGCGCCATTGGGACACGCTGTACATATAACAATACAGATTATACAGTATGTATGTATATGTTTATTTATATAGCGCCATTGGGTACACAGAGCTGTTACATTATAACAATACAGATTATACCGTATGTATGATATGTTTATTTATATAGCCCACTTGGGGACCACGCGCGTACATATACAATACAGATTATACAGTATGTATGTATATGTTTATTTATATAGCGCCACTTTGGGGACACACGCGCTGTACATTAACATACAGATTATACAGTTGTATGTATATTTTATTTATATAGCGCCACTTGGGACACAGCCTGTACATTATACACAATACAGATTATACAGTATGTATGTATATGTTTATTATATAGCGCCACTTGGGACACAGCGCTGTACATTATAACAATACAGATTATACAGTATGTATGTATATTTTATTTATATAGCGCCACTTGGGTACACAGCGCTGTACATTATAACAATACAGATTATACAGTATTTATGTATATGTTTATTTATATAGCACCCACTTGGGTACACAGCGCTGTAATTATAACAATACAGATTATACCAGTTGTATGTATATGTTTATTTATATAGCGCCACTTGGGGACACAGCGCTGTACATTAAACAATACGATATACGTATGTATGTATATGTTATTTATAGCGCCACTTGGGACACACAGACGCTGTACATTTAACAATACGATTACGCAACGTGTTGTCTACCCCTGTTTCTATTTACCCCCTCATTTAGCGACCTATATTCGGGGGACCCCACAGCGATTTGTACCATTCTCTTTATGTTGTTTGTTCTTTTTTTTTGTTGGTTTTGTTTGTCTTGTTTTTTCTTTCCTTATAAACAATATCTGATTATGCTCATTTTCATAGTATTTGTACTGCTACTATGTTTTATTTTTATTCCCTCATACGTAGCACCATTTCGGTGGCGGACTACACGACTGTCTTGCCGCTATCCATGCTTCTCCCCCCAGTATAGTTTTACTATTACGTCTTCATTACACAGTATCCTGTATTAGTGATTATGTGGTAATTTTATACCTTTACTTGCACCCACTGGGTCTACGACCCATGTCCGCTCTGGTTGTCAAATGTCTTCTTTATGTACACAATTAACCAGATCCTATACACCCCGTATTTGGAGGCATATCGTTTACCCTTTATCATTAGCGCCACGGGTCACACAGCGCCTGTACATCCTATTAATCCTAATAAGATTTATTGTACGATAGTATGTACGTGTGATATGCTTCCTTTTACCTCATGTATAGTTAGTCTGCAACATTCCCCGTGGGTGATCCATTCCCCACAGTCCCCGCTGTGTACTATTTCCCTATGTGAACATTACACAGGATTTTTATACCCCAGTCATGGTATTGTATAGTTGTTTATTTATTCTCATATCGTTTCTGCCTACCGCGGTACACCCCTCCACGCGCTTTATTTTATATGTTTCCTTTTTCTCTTCCTTCTTTCTTCGTTTTTTTTTTTGTCTTCTATAACAATTGTACAGATTATCAAACGATGTACGGCAGTATTTATGTTTATTTTTACCTATTTTTTTAGCGTCCACTGTGGCTCCCTTCTAAAAAGCCGCGGTGATAGTTCCCCTCCCTTCCCCCTTCCCCTTTCCCTTTTCCCTCCTTCCCTCTTCCTCTCTTTTCTTTCTTTTTCATCAATCAAAACATGTCATTTATGATCACTATGTTATGTACTGCTAGTATGGTTCCTACCCCTTATGTTCTATTTATAGTAGCCATTGGTCCCGAACCCACCCCCAGCGCCCCCTGTTGTACACTATAAACTAATATCAGATTATACAGTATGTCACTGCTATATGGTTTTCCCCCCTTCCTACTTCATTGATTAGAGCTAACTGCGCGCTGACTCCTTCACCGCTCGCGGGATATCTCCCTATCACAACAACACAGATTTTATACAAGTATGGATGTTCATGTCTTATCTACCCTATTACACGCCAATGTGGGCGCCATCATTCAAGCTATGTCGGCCTACATCTTTTTCGCATTAAAACAAGTACAGCCTATGTCTATTTACCCTCCCACGTCTATGGGATTTGTTATATTTGTGTCATTCTGTTATTATAGCGCCCAACCTTGGGCGGATTCCACAGCACATGTCATCAGTCCCTCCCTTTATAATCAATACAGATTATTACCAGTAGTTACCTGTATTTTATCGTTTCATTTTGATATAGCGTCCACATTCGGGGACATCGCAGTTTGCTTGTTCATTTTTTTCCCTCCTTGTCATAACACATCCATGACTCTCATCTTAACCAGGATGTGATGCCACCCTTATTGTTCTTCCACCCCCCCCCCCCCCCCCTCGTATTATTTCAGCCTTGACCACCACGGTGGGCAAACCACGACTACCGTGTTACACACCTTTCTATAACCAAATATCAGCTTCATTAAAGTGTATGGGATCTGTATGTGTTTATGTTATATAGCGCCACCTTGGGGACCACGAGCTCTTGGTTACAGTTATAACCAATACAATACAAGTATACTACTATAGGCGTGTGATACTAATAAATAGATAGTAAATAATATATATAATTATTAAAATTGGAGGCTAGGCTGGTGGCCTACCCTCATTAGCATTTCTGGTACTGAGTCCCTGCCCCGTAAGAGTTGACCCCCAATCTAGTATAGTTTTCCGCCCCGGTAAACACAAAGAGACAATGTGTACCCCTCCAGGGTTACTACGTGCTCTTCCCCCCTGTGCCCTGGTTGCGATGCTATGCCAGCCCGACAAATTACCCACAACACCCCAAACAATACTCTGATTACTTTTATTGACTGACTACAACTGATGTGCAGCCCACAATATGTGCAATCATATATAAAAACCATATGCCCCCCTCACTACAAATTTATTGTGAAAAGATGTACAAACATCCTTTGGTGTTCTCTAGAAATATACAAACATATGTGCCATTTTTGTGCAGACTTTCTGTTATTAAGGAATTTCCACAACCCTTTTGTAAACATAGCATTCCATATGGCACCGTTTGATACCATCTCCTTAACAGTTGTTAAATCTGATTCTTTTCCACAAGATATATTATTTCTATTGATCATTTTTTCGCCGTTTTTTAAAGAGAAATTTATTTCTCTCTTAGGTTCATTGGTCAGTTTCAAAAAAAAGCTGGATGAGTTTCTGCAAACAAGGAATGTTGCAAGTTACTGGTATTGATACATAAAGTAGAGTTGATCCAGGGAAATTTCCGATTGCCACTTGGAGTCAGGAAGGAATTTTTTCCCCCTTCATAAATTTGGTGGGTTTTTTTTGCCTTCCTCTGGATCAACAGTTAGGCAGGAAATGAGGATATTGCTAGATGGGTAGGACTGGATGGACGTATGTCTTTATTCAACCTCAAATACTATACTATACTATACTATACATTATAACAATACAGATTTTACAGTATGTATGTATATGTTTATTTATATTGCGCCACTTGGGGACACAGCGCTGTACATTATAACAATACAGATTATACAGTATGTATGTATATGTTTATTTATATAGCGCCACTTGGGTACACAGCGCTGTACATTATAACAATACAGATTATACAGTATGTATGTATATGTTTATTTATACAGCGCCACTTGGGGACAAAGCGCTGTACATTATAACAATACAGATTATACAGTTTGTATGTATATGTTTATTTATACAGCGCCACTTGGGGACATAGCGCTGTACATTATAACAATACAGATTTTACAGTATGTATGTATATGTTTATTTATATAGCACCACTTGGGGACACAGCGCTGTACATTTTAACAATACAGATTATACAGTATGTATGTATATGTTTATTTGTATAGCACCACTTGGGTACACAGCGCTGTACATTATAACAATACAGATTATACAGTATGTATGTATATGTTTATTTATATAGCGCCACTTGGGTACACAGCGCTGTACATTATAACAATACAGATTATACAGTATGTATGTATATGTTTATTTATATAGAGCCACTTGGGGACACAGCGCTGTACATTATAACAATACAGATTTTACACTATGTATATGTTTATTTATATAGCGCCACTTGGGGACGCAGCGCTGTACATTATAACAATACAGATTATACAGTATGCTTGTAAGTTTATTTATATAGCAGCCACTGGGGTCCGCCAGCGCTTAATCGTCTCGGGATAACAATATCCTGCAGATTATTACAGTCTATTGTAAGATGTTTATTTATATAGTAGCCCACTTGGGTGACACGCGCTGTACAATCTATAAAACAATACAGATTTTCATAGCAGTATGTATGATAGTTTATTTATGATAGCGACACCTTGGGTACACAGCGCTGTACAAATAACAATGAATTATACAGTATGTATGTATATGTTTTTTATAGCACCACTTGGGTACACAGCGCTGTACATGTATAACAATCAGATAATACAGTAATGTATGTATATGTTTATTTATATAGAGCCACTTGGGTACACACGCTGTTACATTATAACAATACAGATTATACAGTATGTAGGTATGTATATGTTGTATCTTATTATAGAGCGCCCAGTTGGGTACACAGGCGTTACATTATACCAATACAGATTATTACAGTATGTATGTATATGTTTATTTATATAGGCCACTGGGGAACACAGCGAGTATACTTATAACCAATCAACAGTTATACAGTATGTATGTATATGTTTATTTATATAAGCCCACTTGGGCACCAGCGCTGTACATATACAATACAGTTATTACAGTATGTATGTATAGTTTATTATAGCGCCACTTGGGTACACAGCGCTGTACATTATAACAATACAGATTAACAGTATGTATGTATAGTTTTTTTTAAGCGCCACTTGGGTACACAGCGCTGTATTATTAACAATACAGATATACAGTATGTATGTATATGTTTATTATATAGCGCCACTGGGTACACCCAGGCTGTACATTAAAACAATACAGATTTAACAGTAGTATGTATATGTTTTATAGCACGCTTGGGACGCAGCGCTGTACATTAAACAATACAGATTATTACAGTATGTATGTTATATGTGTTATTTATATACGCGCCACGTGGGACACACGAGTGCACTGGTTAGTGAGGCCAGCGGTGACCTTATGAACAATAAGATTAGAACCGGGTGTAGGGTACATGTGACTTGTATAGTTAGCGCCACTTGCGCCCCTTACATCAGCTGTTCTGGTGACATTATAACAATCACCAAGATTGCAGCTGAGTGTCTATCGTCACTCACTGTTTATCGTATTTCTTCTCATAGCGCCAACTTGGGCCACCCCGGCGTGTTACGATTTTCGTTTTGCCCCCTTTTTACTATTCACAAACAGCTTGGATTTTACAGTGTTGTAGTATATGTATCTATATCATGTCACCACTTTGGGACACAGAGACTTTCTGTCACATTCATAACAATACAGATTATTACAGTATGTTGTTTAATGTCCGACTTCTTATATGTTGCATTTTCGCACCTTCGCCTTCTTCTTGTTTTTTTTTTTTTTCCGCACACCAACCAGGTGCCTGCTGTCCCCACTTTCATTAACAATAAGAGTTAATACACGTATGTCATGTATAGTTAGCTATATAGAAGTGCCACCGTGGAGGACACAGCGTGACACTCTATAAACAATACAGATTATACAGTGTGTATGTATTTGTTTATTTACTATCGAGCCGATTGGGCGTACCACAGCGTGTACATCTTATAACAATACAATAATACAGTGTCGTAGGTACTAATGTGTCTGTTCGATATAGCATTGGTCCAATCTGTGGGGACACAGCGCTGACATTCCGGTTGCCTCAGGCATTGCTCCCGGCAGGGCCTGGCTGTTCCCCCGCTCCCCCAGCCCTATAAACTACTCTTTCTGCTTTTCATTGGTTGTCACGCGGTCATAACAATACAGATTACAGCTATGGCTGTATACTGGTAGTATTTCCTATATAGCCTGGTCCATTGGTCACAGCGCTGTACATTTCTTTTATAACATAAAGCTTTACCATGTAACTCCTAGTATGGATTATTAGCCTTGTCATCAGTTTAGTATTTTTCATTAATTGTATTTAGCGCCATCTGCCCGGGATCCCATGCGCGCCCGTTGGTACCCACTTATAACTCAAGCAACAGAATATAACAGTATGTTATCCCCGCTTGTCTCGGTTATATTTCTAATAGGTCCGCCATCGCCGGTTGCGTGGGGACGTGACACCAGCCGCACATGTTGGAAGTTACAGTTTTTTTCCCTTAGAACAATATACAGCATTATAACCAATATGTCTCTTATTGTGGTTTATGTTGATCTTACGCCAGGCTTCACTTGGGTTTTCACTTTGACCCGTTGTCGGGTTACACAGAGCCTGTCACAATGTTTTTTTTTTTCCCCTAGTTGTTTATACTCATACAATTTTAACCCCTGTTATGCTATCTCGTCATGTTAATGTCGCTAATTAATAGCAGGTCCCCCTTGGCGCTCCCCACCTCCCGGTGACTACCCGTTTGCTGCTCCACATTTTATAAACTACTCAAGCTTTTCATCATACCGTATGTATGTATATTGTTCTATCCTATCCTATAGCTGTCGCCACTGTGTACTTAACTAGCGTGTACCTTCGCCCCCCCTTTTTTATACACAATTCACCGTATTTTATATGTGTGTGTTGTTATTGCTATTGTCCTATTTTATTTACTCCCTAGCACCACTGGTGAGCAGCGCGTTACCTTATAACAGACAGATAATACTAGCTACTGTATGTTATGTCTTGTTTCTTAGGCGACACATGGGTGTTACCCCACCCCCAGCTGTGTTTGTTCTAACCATTAAACTAATACAGATTTTTATTGTATCTTTAGGGACTGTAGGTTCTATGTTTTCTATCTATTATGTATGCCTTCCACATGTCCTGGGACCATTGCCCTTGTTATCTAATTTTTTCTTTTATATTATCACTACAGAATATACAGTATGTGTCATGTATTAACTGCTTATTTCTATAGGCCCCTTGGTTTGTACACAGCGGCCCCTTTGTACACTATAAATTTAAGATTCACTACCGTTTACGGTTTATGGTATATGTTTATTTATATAGCCCGCTCTACCCCTTTGGGTAGTGAACAGCTGCTGTGTTTACAATCTCCTACACCTTATACGTATGCTCCATACAGTATGTACCGGCCATTGGCCTGCACGCATTCCTTTAATACCAGGCACCACTTGGTCCGCTCTCACTCAGACTGCCTGATAATCTATATATCATCTACAGCTGTATACGTTTGTATGTACTATGTTATTCATCTCTGCGCCACTTGGGGATTCCCCGCGCTGTTTTTAGATATTTTTATAAACTTAATACAGCATTTTTTTGTACGAGTCACGTTCGTACTGTATAGTTATGTATCTCGCTTGTCCCATTTGTGTGTGGTACACACATAGCGCGCTTTTTCCGCCCTTACATCTCACCTCTTATAACCACTACCGATTATGTTATTTCACGCCTATGTAGTGGTTTTCGTTTATTATATCGGCACATTGGGGACCCCACTGAGCTGTACCATTTTTTTAGAACAATACAGATTATCAGTATGTATGTCTAGTTTTTTTTTTTATTAGTTTATAGCTGTTCCCTCGGGGTAAATTTTCGCGGGTACAATCCCATACCACAATACAGATTTTATACTTTGTCTGCTATGTACCAGTTTATACTTTGATGTATACAGCGCCACTCTGGGTTTACTACAGCGAGGTTATTAGTAATTTCCCCTTACCCCTTTTTATAACAATACAATTAACACCATTGCAAGTCTGTATATGTTTATCCCTATATAGCGCCACCTTGGGTGACGACCAGACGCTTTTGAATTTATAACAATTACAGATATACAGATGTCGATGTTTTTGGTTCCCCTTATTAGAGAAACTTGGGGGAAACTAGCGCTTTTGTATACATTTCCTCCTTCCCCGTTTCTCCTTCTACCCTCCTCCCCCGCCCTAAAGCAAATACAGAGTAGTACAGTGATGTTGGCCGATTCATCGTGTATTATATCGCGCCTATTATTGGGGTAATAGAGCTCCCTGCGTACATTCCCTCTATAACAATCCAACAGAGTTATCGAGGATTATATGTTATTTATATAGCGCCACTGGGTACACAGCAGCTGTACATTATAACACAATACAGATTATACAGTATGTATTATATGTTTTTTATATAGAGCCACTTGGGGACACAGCGCTGTACAATTAACAATACAGATTATTACAGTTATGTATGTTATTGTTTTTATAGGCCACTTGGTGACACAGCGCTGTACATTAAACAATACAGATTATACAGTATGTATGTATATGTTTATTTATATCGCGCCACTGGGACACAGCTGTACATTATAAACATACAGATTATACAGTAGGTATATGTTTATTTATAGCGCCACTTGGGGACACAGCCCTGTACATTATAACAATCAGATTATACAGTATGTATGTATATGTTTTATTATAGCGCCACTTGGGGACACAGCGCTGTACATTATAACAATACAGAATACAAGTTGTATGTATATGTTTTTATATAGCGCCACTTGGGGACACAGCGCTGTACATTATACAATACAGATTATACGTATGTATTGTATGTTTATTATAATAGCGGCCACTTGGGGACACAGCTGCTGTACCAGTATAAAATACTAATGAAGTCAATCACAAGGGGATAAATACATAGAATCTGTACATAAATATATAATTATATAAATGATAAGTGAGTCTAGTGGCTTTGCCACAAGGAGGTACTGAAGTCCCTGCCCGTAGAGCTTATCAATCTAGTTAAGTGGTAACAACAGCCAAATGGAAGGTGTTAAGAGGCTGGGGATGATGATGACTGCATGCTAAATAACACAATACAATCGTATACTGATGGATACACCTGATGTGCGCCACAATAATGTGCACATAAAAATATATGTATCATAAAATCTGTTAAAGATTTGAAACATGGTGTTTAGAAAATAAAACAATGGCCATTTTTTGCAGATTTCTGTAGTGAAGGCAATTCCAGACTAACATAGTAAGGCTTTTACTCAAAGTAAATTCTGCCTTCCACCAAGAACAGACATTTTTTTCGCCGTCTTTTTAAAGAAAACCCTTCTATGCCAGAGTCTGCCAAAAATACCAAAATAGATGTTTACCGCTAACATATCATGCGTTACTAACGTTATGCTTACAAGGATGAACCCTTCAGAAAATCAGATTTCACTTTTTGTTAATGCTCAGTCTAGTAGAGATGGAGCTTTATGAGTTCGGACGAACTCGAACTATTCAAACTACTTAGTTTTTTCCGGAGTACGCGCGTTATTTTCGATAATTATACGTAAATTCATGCATCGCATTATAATCGAATTGACAGGCCCGTTTTCCACACCCTAAAGTATTGTTCTGTAACTCCGAATGTATCTCTTTTTGCTTATGTTTGTTTCAGTTACTTCGCATGTATGGACGTTTCGCTACCAACATAGAAGTAGTCATCCTCAGCGACCCTCAAATGTAGCCTTCGATTTTTGGTAACCCTGGAATGTACGGATCGTTTTCGCTAACTCTAGAATATATCCTTTGGTAGCCCTCGAATGTAGCCTTCGATTTTCAGTAGCCCTCGAATGTAGCCTTCGATTTTCGGTAGCCCTCGAATGTAGCTTGCGCAAACCTGACAATTGCCTGATCATCAAGTAAGAAGTGTTTAAACAAGTTTTGGTGATAGTGACGTGTTCCCCAGACCATTCCCAGGTGCCATTTACAGTAAGTTACCATTGATAGTTTATCTGTAAAACATCCGGACTTTTAGAACTATCACTCCCCCATTGACTTTACTGAAATTCAAAAGTTAGAAAACGGACGAACTTTATAACGTTCGGCCATCTCTACTCAAGAGCCCCCCAAAAAAAGAATGGCAGTTTGAAAATCCACTAATAAAGGAAGCTATTTTCACAGTATGCAGAACTTCAGATGTGGCCCGTCTAAAACACTGGTGAAAAGGGAGGGAACACTTTTATTTTATAGGGGAGTAAACCCTACTTATGGGCAAGGTCAATCTCATTGTAATACTTCCTTAGTGTTCTAGGAAAAGGAATTTACGTAAGTAAAAATTTCATTTTTTTCAATAAAGACTGCTATGGTTTTCCCAAGGTTAAAAGCCACAAAGTTCTATTTGTGATATGTAGAGAAAATTTTGAGAAATGGCAGAAAAAATCATTGAGAAGCAGAATATTCGCCTTTTTATAAATTGTGAAAAATGATCATTATGAAAAAAAGCACAGAAAGATCGACTTTATAAATATGCTTTAGAAAAGTTAACACCAAGGGGCATATTTATAAAGGTTCGTTAACTTTTCGCGGCCGTTATTCCCGCCATTTGCGCAAAAATTGTGTTTTCCGCGGTTTATAAATGGGCGGGAAAAAGACACGAAACGTTAACGAAGCATTATCTTTTCGCGGCTATCTGAACAGTTACCACCGCTTCTATTTATAAAGCTTCTTTTACGCACTGCTAATCTCGGCCGTATTACTTACCTTGAAGGTGGCGAAAACGGACGAGATTCCCCCCTGAATCGCGGCGGGTGGTCGCACCTGCCCCGGGAGGCACGCCCACTTTGCCGTGAGTGGTCGCCACTGCGAAGGGGCGCGGCAGGGCATACGTTCACCCCACCCCCGCGCTGCCGTCCCTTCCCGGCAGCCCCTCCCAACCCCATCCACGCTCGATTGGTTTGATTGGTTAATGTAAAGCATGTAAACCAAGCTTTAAAAAATTGACCAATCAGAAACGGATTAGGGTTTTCTGCAAACCTATATAAAGAGGTGCACTCTGCCAGGGACCTCAGATGCCATCGCAGTAGATGGATAAGGAAAGAAGAAAGAAGCAGCTGGCAACATCAGTTCCGCTGAGGCCGGCTGTGCCAGCGGGCTCCCTGGCGGCCGCGGGTTATTTTGATTATGATTTGATTATATTTCATGTTTCTTTTAAAAAGAAAAAAAGCTCTTATTGAAAAAGCTGAAATTATTTACAGCAAAACCCTGTCAACCCCAGGAGAACAAATTCTTAAGAATTTAAAGGGGAACTATTGTTTAAAATACATTTTTCTCTACCTTATCTCTTGGAAACTATGATTAATATGATGTATTGTCTTTCTACGTCATTTCTAACTATAGATATACCCGTCCGCAGTTAATAAGAATCTTTTATGCAGAAGCCTTTCAATTATTTACTTCCAGTTTTAACCTCCCTACGGTGAGCTACAAACAGCGGAATTTACCAAGAGCGAAAATGCTGGCCACCTAGGAGCAACAACCTTGTTAATCTCTTGCCATAGCTGTGCCCAGCTGCCACCAACCCGTGGTAATAGTAAGATAATCCTTTGTAATTGGGGGCAAGAAATTGTGTTGTGGCCTAAAAGAATCTGATTGGGTAATTCTCTCTAAACAAAGACCAATGTGTGTTCATAGCGAACTATACAATTATATTTATTTGAAAAACAGATTACTAGGAGCAATCTTAAGGTGGCCATACACATGTTATTTCCATGGCATTGTGGCGACAGATCACATTAGTATTTGTTGGCCCATTGTGATGGAACCGCACACTTATACCCGACCGGCCATACACGGATCAATAGTATCGGCTTTCTTTACTTAAAGGAGAACTAAACCCACCACAATCTGAAAATATCCCCTTTAAAAATACCAATTAACTGTAAAATCCCACCAGCGTAAATGGCATTAAAGTAAATGTAAGAACTGGATGAAATAACTGTGTGTATGTACAGTGACTGGCCACACCCCTGATCTCAGTCACATGCTCCCTTGCCTAGTCTGCAAATACACAGAATTAGTGGCTCAAGCCGCTTTACCTTCCTTCTGCCGTGACCCTTTCTGCAAACGAATCTCCTTTCCTTTACGTGCGGTCGATTGGGCTCAACACTGAGCTGTTGGGCATGCTTCTGCCTGGGGCTTGTCCTCACCCCACATCACTATTAACTTCAGCTCCTCCTTCCACCTCCGGTCTTCTTACGCGTTTCGGATTTACATCCTTACTGATAGCTCCTCCTTCCACATGGTCTTCTTACGCCTTTCGGATTTACATCCTTACTGATAGCTCCTCCTTCCACATGGTCTTCTTACGCGTTTCGGATTTACATCCTTACTGATAGCTCCTCCTTCCACATGGTCTTCTTACGCGTTTCGGATTTACATCCTTGATAGATCCTCCTTCCACATGGTCTTTACGCGTTTCGGATTACATCCTACTGATAGCTCTCCTTCCACATGGTCTTCTTACGCGTTTCGGATTTACATCCTTACTGATAGCTCCTCCTTCCACATGGTCTTCTTACGCGTTTCGGATTTACATCCTTACTGATAGCTCCTCCTTCCACATGGTCTTCTTACGCAGTTTCGGATTTACATCCTTACTGATAGCTCCTCCTTCCACATGGTCTTCTTACGCGTTTCGGATTTACATCCTTACTGATAGCTCCTCCTTCCACATGGTCTTCTTACGCGTTTCGGATTTACATCCTTACTGATAGCTCCTCCTTCCACAGTGTCTCTACGCGTTTCGGATACATCCTTACTGATAGCTCCTCCTTCCACATGGTCTTCTTACGCGTTTCGGATACATCCTTAATGATAGCTCCTCCTTCCACATGGTCTTCTTACGCGTTTCGGATTTACATCCTTACTGATAGCTCCTCCTTCCACATGGTCTTCTTACGCGTTTCGGATTTACATCCTTACTCATAGAGACCCTATGAGTAAGGATGTAAATCCGAAACGCGTAAGAAGACCATTTTGTGTTCTATCTGTTTGCAAATTGGCAATTTTAACATGCACAAATAAAATGTAATTTTTTTAACTGGACAAGAGCTATTAATTGATTTTTGAAGACTGTGGAGCGGTGCTAAGCTGCCGACTGGAGGTGGAAGGAGGAGCTGAAGTTAACCCTTGCCTAGTCTGTCCTGTAAAAGGATTGGCTAGAGGCTACTAGTGGGTGTGGCCAATTGTAACAAGTTTCTGCAGTATCTTAGGACTGAGCATGTGTAAAGAACATAATGGTCAGTGACCACACTGTGTGATACTGGGATGTTGGGAAATAAAACACAAACCCCATGTTTGAAAGGTAAATTTCCCAACAATCATATCAAAATGTGAGTTGAGACACAGATTACTGCTTATATATTAGGGTGCTCTTCCCATCTTTCCCGAACCAGCCGTAATGACGACTATGGATGTTCATTGGCATTACGGTCAGTTTCTGCCCCTACACACTGCCAATATAAGGTAAATCCCATCAGCCCACCACAGAATTTACCCAATATCGCTAATGTGTTTGGCACCATTACTAAAAGAAGTTTATTAACAGGGGAAGGTTCCAAGTAGCCAACTTAATTAATAACTGTTTTACAAACACCATGTCAACCTTCTATACATTTCTGTCTCTTCTTATGAAATACTTGTGATATTTCTTTGTACAGAGGAAAACATATAAATAACATTTAATAAATGAAATACAAAAAGTCGTTTTAATTTTCACCCTTTTCAGTAGCTTAAAGGGGAACTCCATACAAGTAGCTTAAAGGGGAACTCCATACAAGTAGCTTAAAGGGGAACTCCCTACAAGTAGCTTAAAGGGGAGCTCCCTACAAGTAGCTTAAAGGGGAACTCCATACAAGTAGCTTAAAGGGGAACTCCATACAAGTAGCTTAAAGGGGAACTCCATACAAGTAGCTTAAAGGGGAACTCCATACAAGTAGCTTAAAGGGGAACTCCATACAAGTAGCTTAAAGGGGAACTCCATACAAGTAGCTTAAAGGGGAACTCCATACAAGTAGCTTAAAGGGGAGCTCCCTACAAGTAGCTTAAAGGGGAACTCCATACAAGTAGCTTAAAGGGGAACTCCATACAAGTAGCTTAAAGGGGAACTCCATACAAGTAGCTTAAAGGGGAGCTCCCTACAAGTAGCTTAAAGGGGAACTCCATACAAGTAGCTTAAAGGGGAACTCCATACAAGTAGCTTAAAATGTGACCGACATTAATGGACAAGCCTCAACTGGTGCTGATCGTGAATGGAAAAGGCAAGTAGCAGGAGCAGTGGAGAGGGAGCAGTGGAGAGGGAGCAGGAGCAGTGGAGAGGGAGCAGGAGCAGTGGAGAGAGAGCAGGAGCAGTGGAGAGGGAGCAGGAGCAGTGGAGAGGGAGCAGGAGCAGTGGAGAGAGAGCAGGAGCAGTGGAGAGGGAGCCGGAGCAGTGGAGAGGGAGCAGGAGCAGTGGAGAGGGAGCAGGAGCAGTGGAGAGGGAGCAGGAGCAGTGGAGAGGGAGCAGGAGCAGTGGAGAGGGAGCAGGAGCAGTGGAGAGGGAGCAGGAGCAGTGGAGAGGGAGCAGGAGCAGTGGAGAGGGAGCAGGAGCAGTGGAGAGAGAGCAGGAGCAGTGGAGAGGAAGCAGGAGCAGAGGAGAGGGAGCAGGAGCAGTGGAGAGGGAGCAATCTCAGTGGATCATGGAGGTTGTAAGTATAAATTCTCTCTCTGGGAGAATTATTAAGACCTTTAAGCAAAATATAAATTGGGACTTGGGGGGTCCTGGATAACATTAACATTTTTATTAGGGGTGGACATACCCTTTAAAGTGCAAGGTGTCTGGAAGTCCACACAAAACAATAACTGGACGGGACAGATAGGAGGGAGGTCAACAAGTGTCTAATAAGCATGGTACAGATAAGGAAATAAGGAACAGAGACTTCTGGGTAATTTCCATGGCAGCTCTTAGGAAAACGTCCATGTGTCTATTAAAAGATTTTTACAGCATTCCACAAGCTAAATGCAAAACCAGAGAGCCAGCTACAGACAGATTTCGGCTTTATTGATCCATCTGTGTCCGTAATTCTGTGTGTGCGTGTCACTGCAGTTACTATTGATTCACTTCTAAAGGGAGATAGTGAGATAGTCCCTGCAGTTTCAATTGATTCACCACTAGAGGGTGAAATGCAATAAACATATACGGAGGCACGGACACAGACAACAGAAAAGGTAGATTCCTTAGGACAAAGCAGGGACTCTTTCTGTAGGACAGAGGGTGGACTTCTGCCTGTGGGACAGAGGGGGGGACTCTTGCTGTGGAAGAGAGGGGGATTATCGCCAGGACCACCATTAGAATTTTCTGGGTCCCATACTAGATAAATTACTCTCCCTTGTTCTCCCCCAATCAGGGACGATCATAAACCTTTGTCACCTGAAACAAATACTTAAAGTTGCCCCTGCATCATCCTGTGGCATGCCACTGAAAAAACTGGATGTGGCTTGTGGAGATGGGCATGGCTTGTGTAGGTAGGTGTGGTGGGCTGACTAACACTGACTGGTGAACTGGAGAGCTGATTTAACACAAAATGGTGAACAGGAGGGCTGACCACACTGGCTGGTGAACTAAAGGTCTGATATAACAAGTGCTGGTGAAATGGTAAGTAAAGGAAATGCCCAAAAGACATACTGGTAAACATACTGGTTAACACAATTAATTCACTGGTTTTAGTCCTGTATCGTGGTGAAAAGAAAAAAAAAAAATCGATTTTGGTAAACCCCGGAAATAGGCGAGAGTATAACAGTAAATCGTGGAAAAAAGTCTAACACCCACCCTGGACCCTTCTTAGTATTGAGACACATTACACAATGTACTGACACCTTCCTGGGACCCACTGACAGGCTACATTACATATATGGGCACTTATGCCTTTTCACCAACTCTGTCTTGGCGAGTTTAAATGGCCGAACTTAACACAATAAAATATTTTTTGCCATTCCATTTTACAAATAGGATCGAGCGGTTACCACAGCGTTGTATGGCGAAAAGCATAATGACAAACGGTGTGGGTAATGATTTTTCACCACTGGTTATCGCCGCTTTATAAATAGCTACAAGTCAAAATTTGCCAAAAAGGTGGCGAAAAATTTAACGAACCTTTATAAATATGCCCCATAGTCTTACACAACTTTGGTAAAATTGTGTTTGGTTAAATCACTATGGCACATGTGATATATCTTCTGAAATAGTTCCTGGGAGGTTACTGTAGTTTACACATCGTATTATCGTTATTTGCTGTACATTAACCTTTGTACGAGATGTTCTATGTGACAGATCTCAGGACAATGAGGAACTTATATACTTTTTATATTGTAAGACTTTCCGATATACCTTATTGCAATCATGTTCATGCCTGCCAAGAATCTATAGTTTATTACTGGTTAATCCTCAACTGACCTGAATCTATCAATCTTAGTGTCTCATATCTGTCTAATAAACCTCATGGATATTACCCAGAAGTCTCCTCTCCCATGCAATTGTATACTCCTAACTAGCAGATTTCTCTAACTGATTTGAATGGATTTTATAATTGTAATGAACTCTGGAATATGTACCACTATATAAGAAATAATATACATACAACTTAACCCAATTTTTTATGCTCCATAATCTGAAAATATCTTCTCTAGAAATGCCAATAAACTGTAAATGACATTACATTAAATACAAATAAATTTAGCCAGTGACCAAACTGTGTGATAATAGGGGGATTTTGGCTTAGTGGTTACCCAAGTTCAAACCCACTCTTGGCTATAACTACAAGGAGTCGGAATGTTCTTCCTGTGCTGTGTGGGTTTCCTCTGGGAATTCCATTTTTCCCACAATTATAAAGTTCTATTGATAATGTACTTAAGCTTACCTACATTTCATTCAACCAAATTGGAATCGGAATTGGAATCGGGTAATCGGACTGGTCACAAAACGCATCAAACTTGCCATGACTGATGATCCTTTATCCTGGCCGAACAGTCTGTTGGGATGAAGGATCTGAATGTTTGTACCCAACCTCAGATTGGACGTATGGGATAGATCAGCTTCTTTCATAACATACAATGGTAATGTTGACAAACCCTCCAAACACAGCTAACATATAAACAAAGAATAGATGAACACTGTACATTCCAAGGCCTCATACATCTATTATGTATGGAGTAAGGTCTGCAACCTATGGGCTCAGGCCCCCTTATTATGGGGTCGAAGTATCAGGACAAAAAGCAGAATATGAAAGTCGATGATAAATGTAAAGAATGCTCATTTCATGACTAGCAAAACTTAGAACAACTGTATTACCCAAAAGTTTTCTGGCACGCTTGGTTATGGTAGATCTGGCAACCATTCTGAGTAATAAAACAAACATTCAGGCTTGTCCTGTCCTTTAAATGATTGTTTTGGAATCGCTAGTAGGGATGGCATAGAACTCGAACTCGAACCCGAGTTCGAGCCGAACTGTTCGAGTTTGAACGGACCCAGACTTCTCGAACTATCTCGGACGTGGACTTTCGATATTTCCCGTACTTTCGATGATTTATCGAATGTTCAAAACATTCGAGTATCGAATCCGCGAGTAAAATGCACATGTATCTAGGCGCGAACATCGAATCTGCGAGTAAAGTCTCCATTACAGCCTATACGCGAGTATCGAATCTGCGAATAAAATGTCCATGTTACCTCGAACGTTCGAAAAGCTCGAAAGTAGCGCGCGTGAGAGTAAAATCAATTTTACTTAAGTCCTGGATATTGGAACATGCTCCCCAGACCATTTCCCAGGTCCCACAGCCATTTACATTAAGTTACCATTAATATTTTAGTGGTATTTGACTCGAACTTTTCAAACTATTTGCCTCCCATAGACTTTAATGGGTCCGTTTTTGAAATTTCGAACTTTCGAACTTTTACAATAGTTCGAAAGTTCGAAAACGGACCAAACTTTCAATAGTTCGACCATCTCTAATCGCTAGTTCCATAACATTTATGTGCCGAGGCGAATCGGATGAAATCTCAACTTTTCCAATACCTGGGATTTCTAAGGAGACATTTCTAAATAAAAATTTTGGATTTTGTCAATTTTACTTTTTTATAGGATTTTAATTTAACTTTTATGTGGGTTTAGCTTATCCTTTACTGGACCTGCTCCCTTTTCTATTAACGGTTCAGGAACCAGATGCAAAACAGAAAACGTTTCTTTGTTGGGCTACTTAGTAGTGATATGACTCCTTATAAATTGTGTCAGTACATTCCAGGCACCTTACCTGCCTGGTTCCCATGATGCAGTAAATCACACAAAGTAATTACTGCAACACAGGAACCCAGAAAGGAAGAGTAGCGGGTAAGTATTACATCGCCTTGTCGATACTTTGTAAATCTTTTTTTATCGGGAAAAATTTAGAATTAATTTTTTTACAGATCTCCCTATTAAAAACAAATCAAGATTTACAAAATATAGAATTAATTTTCTTTAGAAATGTCTACCTAAAAAATCACCATTAATTAGGATGGACTGTGGACCTTTCTTATAGTCCTTTACTTCCAGGGTTTTGAAAGGAAGGAACTTATTTAAAACTGCGGTTGAAAATTCTAAAATTACACCGAAAGTTGAAAATCTTGTTTGATAATCTGAAAATCATGATTGAAAATATAAAATTTGCTTTGAAATTTAAGAACATTGTTGAAAATTGATATTGGAAAATGAAAAAATTTCCACTTCATATGGGTTGGCATTTGATTTAATGCATTCTGCCGGAACCCTTTCAGAACGAAGCGGGAGAGCGTTTTAGAAAAAAACAACTAAATGAATAAGGAACGGAGAAGCTTGACTATGAATAACAACTAGATACCTTGGTTATTGTCACTGATGAATAGAAAAGGTCAAACGTCCAAAAAAAATCTAAAAAATCATAAATTAAACCCAAAGTCAAAACATCCGAAAAAGTTGATTAAAATGAAGAAATAGACAGCAATGGTAACTCATTCAATAATGACCTCATATTTGGACTCAAGGGTTCAGAAAACTTGGTAAACCTCCCATACACATAATGAAAGGTTCATGAATTCAGTTTTCTTCCCATGTATATGGAATGAGGGTTAATGAATTAAAGTATTTAAATCTCCCATATACGGAATTGAGGGTTCATGATCACTTCCATGAATTCTATTAATCCTTGACTGTTCATTTATTAATTACCGAAAAATGTTCAGAAAAGTTAGAAAAAAGCTTGAGTCCGTTCGGATCCGTAAAATCCATTTCAGAACCAGGTTCAAGTTTGAGTCCTTCACTATTGGTGAAACATGGTACAGCAGACATGGTACTAGCATAGCAGACGTGGTACTGGTGGGCTCGTTGAGAGGGTGGAACTAGGGATCTTTAATGCTATTTAGTTTTTAGTTCAAATGGAATATGTCTTCAGACAATGTTATTTTTGGCCTACCCCTGGATCAACATTTAGGTAGGCATCATAGATACAGTAATACATTTTAACAAGATGGATGCTTGTCTTTATTCAATCTTAACTATGTTACCTTGCTTGTATGGTCGCCTGTTACAATGATTCCATTTGGAATGTCCTCTGAACCCAGCAAACACACATTGGTTACCCTGCCCTATTAAAAGAAGATAAACACACTAACCCAGTTGTGTCAATTTTATCTGGAGATAGATTAATACCAGTGTATAAAATGAGGATGTAGCTAGTTAGAATTCCTTCAGCACTACCCACATACAATATCAAATGACAGATTATTGTTCTGTGTCTCTGTTATTAAAAGGCTTTGTTGGAAGGGTTTCATTTTTGTAAAAGTTTATTTTGCTTTGGCAAAAGACAAATTTGTCATTAGAACAAAATATGGTGGCAAATCTCCATTTTTTGGGTCAGGTCTTGACCTTTCTATTTTACATTAAGTTTAGGTAGGGATACCAGTCCCATTAGACAGCAGATTGTATGAATTGAATTCTTGACCTTTCTAGTTTACATTAAGTTTAGGTAGGAATACCAGTCTCAGATCCATTAGACAGCAGATTGTATGAATTGAATTCTTGACCTTTCTATTTTACATTAAGTTTAGGTAGGGATACCAGTCCCAGTTCCATTAGACAGCAGATTGTATGAATTGAATTCTTGACCTTTCTAGTTTACATTAAGTTTAGGTAGAGATACCAGTCCCAGATCAATTAGACAGCAGATAGTATGAATTGAATTCTTGACCTTTCTATTTTACATTAAGTTTAGGTAGGGATACCAGTCCCAGTTCCATTAGACAGCAGATTGTATGAATTGAATTCTTGACCTTTCTAGTTTACATTAAATTTAGGTAGGGATACCAGTCCCAGATCAATTAGACAGCAGATAGTATGAATTGAATTCTTGACCTTTTTATTTTACATTAAGTTTAGGTAGAGATACCAGTCCCAGATCAATTAGACAGCAGATAGTATGAATTGAATTATTGACCTTTTTATTTTACATTAAGTTTAGTTAGGGATACCAGTCCCAGTTCCATTAGACAGCAGATTGTATGAATTGAATTCTTGACCTTTCTATTTTACATTAAGTTTAGGTAGGGATACCAGTCCCAGTTCCAATAGACAGCAGATTGTATGAATTGAATTCTTGACCTTTCTAGTTTACATTAAGTTTAGGTAGAGATACCAGTCCCAGATCAATTAGACAGCAGATAGTATGACTTGAATTCTTGACCTTTCTAGTTTACATTAAGTTTAGGTAGGGATACCAGTACCAGATCAATTAGACAGCAGATTGAATGAATTGAATTCTTGACCTTTCTAGTTTACATTAAGTTTAGGTAGGGATACCAGTTCCACATCCTATAGACAGCAGATTGTATAAATGTAATTCTTGACCTTTCTAGTTTACATTAAGTTTAGGTAGAGATACCAGTCCCAGATCAATTAGACAGCAGATTGAATGAATTGAATTTTTGACCTTTCTAGTTTACATTAAGTTTAGGTAGGGATACCAGTCCCAGATCAATTAGACAGCAGATTGAATGAATTGAATTCTTGACCTTTCTAGTTTACATTAAGTTTAGGTAGGGATACCATTCCCCGATCAATTAGACCGCAGATAGATGAATTGAATCTTGACCTTTTTATTTTACATTAGTTTAGTAGAGATACCAGTCCCAGATCAATTAGACAGCATATGTATGAATTGAATTATTGACCTTTTTATTTTACATTAAGTTTAGTTAGGGATACCAGTCCCGTTCCATTAGCACACGATTGTATGAATTGAATTCTGCCTTTCTATTTACATTAAGTTTAGTAGGGATACCAGTCCCAGTTCCATAGACAGCGATTGTATGAATTGAATTCTTGACCTTCTAGTTTACATTAAGTTTAGGTAGAGATCCAGTCCCAATCAATTAGACAGCAGATATATGACTTGAATTCTTGACCTTTCTAGTTACATTAGTTTAGGTAGGGATACCAGTACCCAGATCAATTAGACAGCAGATTGAATGAATTGAATTCTTGACCTTTCAGTTTACTTAATTTTAGGTAGGGATACCAGTTCCACATCCTATAGACAGCAGATTGTATAAATGTAATTCTTGACCTTTCTAGTTTACATTAAGTTTAGTTAGAGATACCAGTCCAGATCAATTACAGCAGATTGAATGAATTGAATTTTTGACCTTTCTAGTTTACATTAAGTTTAGGTAGGGATCCCAGTCCCGATCAATTAGACAGCAATTGAATGAATTGATTTCTTGACCTTTCTAGTTTACATTAAGTTTAGGTAGGGATACCATTCCCAGATCAATTAGACAGCACTCGTAATGGATTTAAATCTTGATCTTTCTAGTTTACATTAAGTTTAGGTAGGGATACCAGTCCCAGATCAATTAGACAGCAGATAGTAGAATTTGAATTATTGACCTTTTTATTTTACATTAAGTTTAGTTAGGGATACCATCCAGTTCCATTAGACAGCAGATTGTATGAATTGAATTCTTGACCTTTCTTTTACATTAAGTTTAGGTAGGGATACCAGTCCCAGTTCAATAACAGCAATATGTATGAATTGAATTCTTGACCTTTCTAGTTTACATTAAGTTTAGGTAGAGATACCAGTCCCATTCAATTAGACAGCAGATAGTATGACTTGAATTCTTGACCTTTCTAGTTTACATTAAGTTTAGGTAGGGATACCAGTACCAGATCAATTAGACAGCAGATTGAATGAATTGAATTCTTGACCTTTCTAGTTTACTTTAATTTTAGTAGGATACCGTTCCACATCCTATAGACAGCAGATTGTATAAATGTAATTCTTGACCTTTCTAGTTTACATTAAGTTTAGGTAGATACCAGTCCCAGATCAATTAGCCAGCAGATTGAATGAATTGAATTTTTGACCTTTCTAGTTTACATTAAGTTTAGGTAGGGATACCAGTCCCAGATCAAAGACAGCAGATTGAATGAATTGAATTCTTGACCTTTCTAGTTTACATTAAGTTTAGGTAGGGATACCAGTCCCAGATCAATTAGACAGCAGATAGTATGGATTTAATCTTGATCTTTCTAGTTTACATTAAGTTTAGGTAGGGATACCAGTCCCAGATCAATTAGACAGCAATAGTATGATTTAATCTTGATCTTTTCTAGTTTACTTAAGTTTAGGTAGGGATACCAGTCCCAGATCAATTAGACAGCAGATAGTATGGATTTAAATTGATCTTTCTAGTTTTAATTAATTTAGGTAGGGATACCAGTCCCAATCATTAGACAGCAGATAGTATGGATTTATCTTGATTCTTGCTGAACCCGATCTTTCGGAACCGAGGGGTCCGAGTCGGACCCGCATCCCATCTCTATTTATTAATGGTTAGATGGCTAATCTATCTGTAACAGGAAAAACATGGAATTTGCTCAAATTCATTATCGCCACAAAAGCTTTATATAAATGTACACCTGCGTTGTGTTGAAACGGCGCCATTTTGAAGCTTAATATTAAACAGCTGTTGACCTGGTCTAATTGCTTAAAAGCGCAGCACAAAAAAACCTGTTAAATATCTGCCACAAAGCCTTTGATGAATAGTTTTCAGGGGTTCACCCATCTTAAACGTAGTGATAAAGACTCTCGCTGAAGGACCCCAATTGTTTCCCATTTTCTTTATCTTTGTGCTCTGTGACACATTTGGTAAGAATGACTATTTGTGCTTGAAGACATATTTATCATATTCTAGTTATATTTAACGGCATGGCAGCCCCAAGCACTATAAAGATGCCCATGTATATATCACCTCTGACATTCCTGCATCGTTACAAAAATCACACACTTACTGTTACATTGGTCACAAAGCTATATCCGCAGGGAACGTTGAATGGTAGGAAGACACTTTCAGGTCCAGCTACTATTGATTCAATGTTCAGGTTGGAATGAGCAAGTGTGGGGCCACCATACCAAAGAGCTAATCTTTCCCCACCAACGTGGCAATGGTCTCAATAGACTTTCATCCAGAGACTAATCGGTGTCCTACCAAAAACGTTTGTTTTGTATTTTAGGGTAAAGTGCAAGTAAAATCTGTGTGCAATGAAAACTTTACTTTGCATTTTATGTTACTGTAAGTTTTGGAAAAACTGTGTAAGCTAAGGCAGTTTGTATTCCTACGATTGTGGTACTAGAAACAAGAGTGTTGGGGCACTAGTATACATCAGTATATATATATAACGTAGTAAGCTGCTCGACAGGATACCATACAAGATATACCAATCATGAAGAATTAGAAAACCCGTGGCACACTATAATAATATTATTATAAAAACCCTTTATTGAAGCATAGCATGGGTAAATAACATAAAAACAATGAAAAAGTATATCAACACAATCCAAGCAATGATCAAACACCCCAATATATAAGCATGAATATGTGTACAAAGATGTATGTTGTCAGTCCGAACAGGGTACCTTGTTTTTGTTACCCCCGGGAAATATCACTCCACAGACCAAATTGATAGAGGCAGATTCCTTTATGGTAAAACATACATGGAAGTCAGTAGCGCATGACAATTTTGCGTTATCAGACTTGCTTACAGAGACCTGCTCACTGGTTCATATAGGCAAAATGACATCACAATAAGGAATGCTACATAATCCATAACATATGGTGGGCGTACAATCATGGAAACAAAGACACCAATCAGAAAAGAGGTATTGGGTCCCCTCCCAGCACTGTATGTGTTTTTCATTAAGGAGACGTGGAACCTATAACTCCAGCCTTGTACTCCCAAGATTCTACCCCCTTCTATACCTTAGATCCAGATCTCCTCCATTTAAACTTTAGTTCTAAACAATAGCTTTAGAGCCTGGTAGTCCTACACCTCTAGAGCCTTATAGTCCAATACCTCCAGAGCCTTGTAGTCCAATACCTCCAGAGCCTTGTAGTCCTACACCTCTAGAGCCTTATAGTCCAATACCTCCAGAGCCTTGTAGTCCAATACCTCCAGAGCCTTATAGTCCTACACCTCTAGAGCCTTATAGTCCAATACCTCCAGAGCCTTGTAGTCCTAACCATTTTGACTCTTTGGCTACTATTTAGATATATTTGATTAGGGCATAATTATACATTATTATCAACTATATTAGGGGCCCTAGGTGACCACCTGTCATATGTATCTAATAGTTGGTCTATATGGGGTAAACAGTACCAATGAATAAATAATTAGTAACCCATATATGATTGTGGTGCCTCCTCCCTAGGTGCATTGTCTAATTAAAGTCAATTACTCAGATCTCTTTAATCAGATGTTGGGATGTATCGTATTGACGTATCATTTAATTTATGGTTCTGATATTCTGCCAACTGCACTGCTCCTAGTAACCGTGCAAAGAAAATTCCTACATAATTTACTGTCAAACTTGGATTAGCCTATTTACACTATCTCCCAATAGTGAGTGCACCCTCACATTTCTGTAAATATTGTATTATATCTTTTGATGGGACAATACTGATGATCTGACACTTTGATACAATGTAAAGTAGTAGTGTACAGCTTGTATAACAGTGTAGATTAGCTGTCAAGACACAGTCATTAATGTCTAAACCGCTGACAAAAAAAGTGAGTTCACCCCTAAGTGAAAAATGTCTAAATTGTAAGTGTCAATATTTTTGGTGTCTACACTGCCTTGAGCTTCACAGGATACCACTGGACACTTCCATTCCTTGACGACAGAGCTGGTAGATGTTAGAGACCATGTGCTCCTCTACCTTCCATTTGAGGATGTCCCACAGGTGCTCAGTAGGGTTTAGGTCTGGAGACATGCTTGGCCAGTCCAGCACCTTACGCAAGGCAGTGGTTGTCATGGAGGTGTGTTTGGGGTCATTATCATGATATAATACAGCCTTGTGTTAGTTTCCAAAGGGAGGAAATCGTGCTCTGCTTTAGTATGTCACAGTACATGTTGGCATTCATGGTTCCCTCAATGAACTGTAGTTCCCCAGAGCCGGCAGTACTCATGCAGAAATTTCCACCGTTATACAAGCTGTCCATTGAATACTTTACATTGTAGTAAAGGGTCATTTCTTTAGTTGAAAAGAAAATAAAATAAGAAAAGATAATAAAATATTTACAATAATGTCACTATTGTGACATACTGTATATGTGCGTTTTCCTGACCTGTAATTCACAGGCAATAAAACTAGTTCAATATTGGCTAGCGTGATCCCGCACCAATGGACCAACTCATTACGTCAGGATTTGAAGATTAAAGGGACAGTTCAGTGGAAATGATCAATATTTGTTAAATTGTTAGTTTGTGTAATGCCTTCTTAGTTATTCTACATATTCTCTCCCATTTTGAAAAATCAGTTGATTTCATACCCTTTGCTGTTCCCTGCTGTTGACATTAGTGAGCTGACATTTCAGGTTCTGTAACGGTCCTTCTTCTTCCCAGGATGCACCACTTCCTTGGAATGTTCAGTAATTTCTACTGATTGGCTGTTGGATGGGTCAAACATGCTCAGATCTCTACTGAGCAACTGAATCAACCCAGGCGCTGGGTCAAGGGCAAAACCATATCGGTCTCTACTAGGGGTCCTGCAAACAGGAAGTCAGTATTTCGGAAACATTTATTTTTTACACAGACACAATTCTGAATGGGCAGATTAAGGTCATTGGGATGGAAAAATACTGCTCTTTTTTCTGAAAAGCATGTGTATTTGCACTGAACTTCCCCTTTAAACTTATTCCTTTATAATAACAAAGTTATCAAATTACAAAGAGAGAACTTTTTCAGAATATTTTATTTACATGACACACCCTGTATAAATTATTTTGAAGAATCTGTGTAAGTCCTAAATTAAAGGGAAATTAATTAAAATATCTATCAATCTTGGTAAAATAAAATTAACATACCTACTACAAACCTTGTCTATTAAACAACAGAACTAAATGCACAGAATAAAACTCTAATCCTCCAAACATTCAAAACTACGCAGTTCAAATCTGAGCCTACTTTATTCTCAGTTTCCTCTACACAGTTTAACTCTAAATAATGCCCACATGGGCACTAATTTAAATGATTACAGTATATTAGAACTTATTCTTACCTTTGGGTCTAGAGGGCCGGTTGGTGTTATAACAAAAGACAATTACCAGATGAAACAAGAAATACTTTTAACCTGCTTCATTGGAGATTCAATAAAAGTTCTTATCGATAAAACTGGTGCTAATATTGCCCCAACCAATCAGATGTTAGATTTCAAATGTTAGATAACATCTGATTGGTTGGGGCAAAATTAGCACCATTTTAAACAATAAGCAGAGTTATTCAATAAAAGTTCTTATCGTTTAAAATGGTGCTAATTTTGCCCCAACCAATCAGATGTTTGCTTTCAAATGTTAAATAAGATCTGATTGGTTGGGGCAAAATTAGCACCATTTTTAACAATAAGAACTTTTATTGGATCTCACTAAAGGTGTATTATTTACAGTATTAAGCAAGAGATGTGAGTTTGGGCTAAGCCACACTGCAGCATTTTAACTACAATCCGATCGCACCTTAAAAAGCTCACACCAGAGTTGACCAACTGCCCTGGCCACATTAGGTGCACTTATGGGTGTTGTGATCCGGTTGTGTGGCCTCGGCCTAAAGCACATTCCAACTTTATCCAATTTAATTAAAAGTGCTGATTAAACTTGCAGTATCAGAACGTTCTAATTCTACGTGTTATAAGTAAAAGTACATCCCCAGTTGAACATGTACGCCCCTATGGCTGTAAAATACCAGGCGGTAGAATAATACCTCAGTGTAGAATAGGGGAACGTACAATTACAATCACAATTATAATATCGCAGTTGTAAAAATAACAAGTGTTAAAAACCTCAAATTGTTTTCAATCACTTTTGCTATTTGTATTGTTTATTAAGCAGTTTATTTTCTGTGATAGGATTACCACACCAAATATACGGAACCGCATTAAATCAACGTAACCACTTTTTGAGGCCAATGAGAAGACGCCATCTGCAAAGCTTGTGTCTTCCTATTGGCCACATCGAAGACAGAAAAGAAGGTGGAGCAGTTAAGTTAAATAATAACCCTGCTTACATAAAAAGAACACAGGGATGAGGACATAGCTTGGGTACAGGAACATTGCATGAAAGAAGAAGGGGGTATGATGGAACTTTAAGGTCAAGTTTTTATGCACAAATATACCTGCCAATTCTAGAACTTTATACCCTTGATAAACTCCATCAAACATATTTCCAACTGTGACCTCCCCTGGAACAGATTAAAGTAAAACGATTACCTACGATTGCCAATTTTAAAGGGTATGTCCACGCTTTTTTCCCCATATTGCCCAATTGCCCCCTAAAACCCCTTAATCTTGCAAGGTGTAAACCTTTCAAATCTGCTCCTAAATATACTTGGCTGCCTTCTGCCTCTCCTCCGTTCCTTTTCTGGGCGCAGAAGCAGCGGAAGGGGCTAGACCGGCAGCGGACACTGTGATTGGCTGAGACACGTTAGTTTCGGGGGTGAACCAACCCTTTAAGATTAAGACCCACTTTGCAGGACAATCATGGGCCACACACAGAGAGAAATCTTATAGATGAACATTTCAACACAACTGTTTTGTTCATGGCACGAGTGTAGTCCATGTATCTGTTACAGGGCTATCAAGGGAATAGTTTTCTATTGAGTTGTCTAGGCTGTCTGGTACTGTGCTGAATACTGGGATGGTGGCATATGGGACATTACACTATAGTTCTCTATATAGCATTGTCCCACATTTCTCGGCACGCGTTGGATCATATTTTCTATTGGCGTGAAGTTTGGTGCCATTGGAGGAAAACGATATATTGCAAATTATACTTGACTGTTCCCTTTGGTATCTCCTAATAAAAATCAAGTTACATCAAATTACCTGACAGGTTTAAGCTATACAATTAAAAGTCCCAAAGCCATAAAGCCTTCCGTGCTTGTAAAATGTCCTGGGCATCATCCAGTAATGTAGGACACCCATTATTTTAACCCTGTATTTAGCATTTATTAAGGAAAAGAAAAGCAGTTGGGGATATCAGTTTCTGTTTCATTTGGCAGATTGTTTCAAATTCACATCATCTTTTCATTACAGCCGATTGTCCCTTTGGGAGTTTTCTAATATTTAAATGAACCAAGGAAGCATTGTGGGTAGATGCTTATAAATATTGAGAATGTGTGAATGTTCACAACAATTATCCTTCCGATCACTGCACACGAAGGACATATATATCTCGCATGACTGCACGCACAGAACATTGAATTTAGTGATCACTGCACACACAGAACATTGAATTTAGTGATCACTGCACACACAGAACATCGAATTTAGTGATCACTGCACGCACAGAACATTGAATTTAGTGATCACTGCACACACAGAACATTGAATTTAGTGATCACTGCACACACAGAACATCGAATTTAGTGATCACCTTCAGATGCTTACCTGTCTGATTAGAAACCGTCACAACAGTCGATGTGCAAAGTATCCATTTTCCCACTGGGTGAATTGATCTTCTGTGTGCAGTGATCAGCAAATGAAATGTTCAGTGTGTGAAAAGAAAATGAATTGTTCTGTGTATGCAGTGATCTGATAGTCTTCCACATGCAGTGATCAGTAAACTCAAGTTCTGTGTGTGCAGTGACACTAAATTCAATGTTCTGTGGGTGCAGTGATCACTAAATTCAATGTTCTGTGTGTGCAGTGATCACTAAATTCAATGTTCTGTCGTGTGTGCAGTGATCACTAAATTCAATGTTCTGTGTGTGCAGTGATCACTAAAATTCAATGTTCTGTGTGTGCAGTGATCACTAAATTCAATGTTCTGGTGTTACAGTGATCACTAATCAGGCTCTGTGTGTGCGTGAGTGATCACTAAATTCGATGCTCTGTGTGTGCAGTGATCACTAAATTCGATGTTCTGTGTGTGCATTGAGTGATCACTAAATTCGATGTTCTGGTGGCAGAGTGATCATAATTCAGTTTCTTGTGTGCAGTGACATCAATTCGATGTTTGTGTGTGCGTGATCACTAAATTCGATGTTCTGTGTGTGCGGTGATCACTAAATTCGATGCTCTGTGTGTGCGGTGATCACTAAATTCGATGCTCTGTGTGTGCAGTGATCACTAAATTCGATGCTCTGTGTGTGCAGTGATCACTAAATTCGATGTTCTGTGTGTGCAGTGTCACTAAATTCGATGTTCTGTGTGTGCAGTGATCACTAAATTCGTATGTTCTGTGTGTGCAGTGATCATAAATTCGATGTGTTCTGTGTGTGCGGGTGATCACTAAATCGATGTTTCTGTGTGTGCGGTGATCACTAAATTCGATGTTCTGTGTGTGCGGTGATCACTAAATTTGATGTTCTATGTGTGTGCTGTGGTGATCACTAAATTCGATGTTCTGTGTGTGCAGTGAGTACACTAAAATTCGAGTTCTGTGTGTGCATGGATCACTAAATTCGATGTTCTGTGTGGTGCAGTGATCACTAAATGCGATGTTCTGTGTGTGCGTGATCACTAAATTCGATGTTCTGTGTGTGCGTGATCACTAAATTCGATGTTTTTGTGTTGCACACCGCACACACAGAACATCGAATTTAGTGATCACCGCACACACAGAACATCGAATTTAGTGATCACTGCACACACAGAACATCGAATTTAGTGATCACTGCACACACAGAACATCGAATTTAGTGATCACTGCACACACAGAACATCGAATTTAGTGATCACTGCACACACAGAGCATTGAATTTAGTGATCACTGCACACACAGAGCACTGAATTTAGTGATCACTGTACACACAGAACATTGAATTTAGTGATCACTGCACACACAGAACATTGATCGGCCCTCGTATATGTGATACAGTTATATTGTTATCTGTTATACTGTTTACACAATTAAATGCCGTTGTACTGGTATCGCTGTTATTGTTATATATTTTATAAAGTTTACTGTTGTAAGTTGATACTGTGATAACAGTATCGTTCTGTTATACGTTACTGTGTATCATTGTCATTGTATACTGAAAAGCATTTATACTGTAGTTTTACTGGTAACGTGTATCTGTTAATTTGTAATACGTTTACGTTATGTATTACGGTAACGCTATAGGTTATACATTATTCTGTTATATGTTAATACTGTTATATTGTCCATCTTTATACTGATACCAGTTATACTGTTCGTTTTTACTGGTTACTGTCATCTGTTATATAGTTGTTATACGTTGATATGTATACGGTACTTATGTTATCATACGTATATCTGTTATACCTTATCATAACAATACTGCTACAATAGTTAGCGGTGGTATACTGTTATACATTTACGGCTTTACGTTGTACTGTATACTGCGTTATCTGTTAGTATACGTTAAACGTTATACTTTTATATGTTCACTATTCCTAATAACGTGAACTGGTATATGTTACTCATTATACCATAATATGTTTACTGTACATGTACTGTTGAAAAAAACGCTATCTGTTTATAGGTGAACGAGTATATTGTTATTCTGTTCATACTGTTATCATCTTATACGTACGTTTGTACTGGTAACCTGTTTATAGTTATATAGGTTGTTAGACGTATACATGATAATAAACGTTGAACTGTATACTGTATCCAGTTTATACCATAACTTGTTATAATGTACATTGGTACTGTTTCAAACGCTATTTTGTTTTATAGGTGATAGTTTATTGTTATCCTTTATACTGTTACACTTTATACTGTACGTTGTACTGTATAATGTTATTGTTATTGTGAATATACATTATTAAGTTGAGGTACTGTTTAGTTATATGGTTATATACGTATAAGTGAACTACGTGTTATACTGTTATCTCTGTGTATATTGTTATACGTGTATACCATATAACTTATAGTGTGAAATCTGGTATGACTGTTATCTGTTTTATATGTTATACGTATATACATATTAACTGTCGTTGAACTGGTATGACGTACTGTTTTGTTATACGGTCTAGTCGGTAAGGTTAGAGTATATGCATTAGTTTAGTAACATTATACTATACGTTGAACTGGTAGACTGTTATCGGTGTATATATTGTGTTTACGTTATACATTATACTACGATACTTGACTGGTACTGTATCGTGTTATAACCATAATATGTTATTACGCTAGTACATTGTACTGTTAAACGTATGTCTGTTAGAATTATAGTTTATATTGTTATCTGTTATACTGGACAAAAACATTTATACGGTCGTTATGTACGGGGTAACTGTTATGTTATATATGTTATACGTTTATACATTAGATACTATAGTGGTACGGTATACTGGGTTATCTGTTTATATATTGTTATACGTTATACATTTATACTATAGTTGCAACTGGTACGTTATCGTTATATTGTTTATACATTATACATTATACTTATATGGAACTGGTATACGTTATGCTTATATATTGGTTACTACGTGTAACATTATACTATATGTTGAAAACTGGTATGTAACTCGTTTCTGTATATATTGTTATACGTTATACATTGATATACTATAGTGTGAACGGTATGAAACTGTGTGATCGTTTTATATTGTTACGTTAACATATAGACTATAGTGAACATGGTATACTGTTTTATCTGTTATTATTTGGTTATAGATGTATACATGATGACTATCCGTTGACTGGGTTATACGTGTATCTTCATATATGGTTATATCGTTATACATTATACTATAATTGAACTGGTATACTGTTATCTTTATGATATTGTTATACGTTATCATCTATACTATACGGGGAACGGTGTATGACTGTTATCTGTTTCATATATGTTTATCGTTATACTTTATAATCTAGATATATAGATCTATATTACCGTTGTCTGTTAACTGTTTAATGTTATACAATATACTGTTATATATTTATACTTTAAAGGTACTTAAAATAAAGTATTACCAGAAATCCCGGCAAGTAATAAATATTGTACTCCCAAGTCAGCCTATTTTATTTATAGACCAAAGCTCAGGGCAAGTTTTAACGTTGCCTTAATCGCTTGCTATGGAAATAACACCATTGTCTTTATCCAGCATGTGAACATGTAAAGCATTACCTTAATCCTGCGTTAAATCTTGTCTTTCATGCCAGACTTCAATATCAAGTGTTGTGAGACTAATAATTCACGAGTAGCCATAACTGTATGTAATATTACAGAAAGTCTCTCGTTATCTAATGTAGTCACTGATAAAACCATACTGTGAGTAATATTACTGATAATTTGTACTGTATGTTAATGATATCACTTAAACATCCATACTGTATTACATATTAGAAAGTCATACTGTATCTATGATATCACTGATAAACCCACTACTGATGTAATATACAGATAAGTCATACGTATCTAAGATAACGTGATACCCGATATGTATTGTTAATATTACAGATAAGTAACTGTATCTAAGGTATATCACTATACCTTAACTGTAATGTAATAGTAAGAGTAATCATACTGTATCTAATGAATACTCAATGATAACCCATACGGTTTTACTATTACTGATAATTTTGTACTGTATGTAATGATAACACTGATAAGCCACGTACTGTATTATATTACTGATAATATGTACCTGTATCTAATGATATCACTGAAGACCCATACTGTACTGATAATATTACAGATAAGTGTGTACGTATGTAATGATATCAAATGATAAACCATACTGGGGATTGTAAATTACAGATATAAATCATACTGTGATCTAATGATATCACTGATAAACCATTACGGTATGTAATTACGGTATATTTGACTGTATGTATGATATCCTAGCATAAACCATACTGTATGTATATTACTGTAATATGTTACTGGTAATCGATGATACACTGATAAACCATACTGGTAGTAATAATGATTACAGAGAAGTTTGTACTGTATCTAAGATACTCACTGATAACCCATACAGTGTATGTAATATTCACGTAATTGTCTGTATGTAATGATATCACTGCATAACCATACTGGAGTAATTTTACTGATAATATGTACTGATCTAATGATATCACTGATAAACCATACGTGATACGGGTTGGTGGACATGATACGTTGTAAGTGAGGAAGTTGATTCAACTGTATGTAATATATACTGTATGTAGACCTTATACGATATGTCAATTACTAGATATCAACTGATTGTTAATCAATGATAAACCATTGTAATTAAGATTACAGATAAGTTTTGTATGTACTGTTCTAATGATATCACTGATCTAACCACCCTACGTAGGTAATTTACAGATAGGTCGTACTGTATTAATGATATAGCACTGATAACCCATACGTAGTAATATTAAGAGAGAGTCGTCTGTATCTAATTGATATCACTGATATACACCATACCTGTATTAATTTTACTGATAATTTTTATTGCTATCTAATGATCTCACTGATAACACCATACTGTATGTAATATTACAGTTTAAGTCGGACGTATCTATGATATCACTTGATAACCCATACTGTTATGTATATTACCAGCTAAGTTGTACTGTATGTTAATGATATCACTGAATAACCATAACTGTTTATGTAATATACAGTAGGTCGATACTGTAATCGAATGTATATCACTGAATAACCCATACTGGATGTAAATATTACAGATAAATTGTATGTGGCGTAAGAGATCAATGATAAACATCTGTATGTAATATTACAGATAAGTCGTACTGTATGTATGTATCACTGATTAACAATACTGTAATTAATTTTACAGAATAAGTTACCGTATCTAATGATATCACTGAAAACATACGTAGTGTAACTTGACTGATAATGTTTTACTGTATCTAATTACCTGATAAACCATTACTGATGTATGCTTGTGAAGGTTCGTCTCATTCCATCCAGTCAATGGTAGATATCTGTTGTATTCATTAAATCACTGACTATGAATGTAGTTCTTGAAGACGTTTCGATAGTGATCCGACTGACTTCTACAATTCCAGAATGACTTGTACAAGAATCTGTGGCAATTATGTCCCTGGAAAAATCCCCAATTAGCATTATCACAGCAGTGTAAGGTGTGATTGGACTAGTGGCTAAGAGGTGTTAGAGGAACGCAATAGTAAGGTGTTAAAAACAGCATGTACATGGCAGACAATTGGTTCGAACCCCCCCACCTCTATTTAGGCTGGTTTCTTTATTTCACATAAATGGCCTCCTAACACCTTGCTTGGAACCAGTCATGGTTGTTCCTTCGCTCATATGTTAACATTACAATCTTCAAAAGGTATGGCCCTTTATCTAAGATGCAGGTACACGGCTGAGGTCACGTGCCGAGGAATTGGCTCTTCTGTGGCTGGGCATACGTTGAGCAGTGTGCTGTTTGGTTTCCCCCCCACATACAATCAGAGCATTTTCACTGCACTGACACTGCGATATATGTTCGCTTTTCTTTTGTTTCGGTATGGGTTCTTCGGACTGAACTGATTACAGCCAAGGAACAGGTGGTGTTCCTTGTTTGACTTGTGGCCTGAATACCCACTAGTTCAAATTAAGCGGATAGGTTTCTATAAGCAAAAAAACATGGGATGTGCTTGGGGATCTCCAGTTTCATCACTTGTGGCCAACCTTGTACAGGGGAGAGAGAAAAGCACCGGCGCTAATCCTTTAGGCATAGCACCCACAGCACTGAGTTCAGATATGGTTGGAATGACTCCTGGGTTAAAACCACAGACAGACGTACAAGCCTCATTCACAGAACACATTAATGCGTGTGACCCAAAACATAAATTCAAAGGAGGATAACAAACAACAAACTCTGCGCTTATCTGGGACTGTGTGTAGAAGTTAAGGGAGAATGGTAAACTGGAAGTAGAGGGTTTACACGAAACACCAACACACACAGAGCAGATTGTTATGTTTGACTCCACCACCTTTTAGACGCACAGCTGGGGGTCATCAGAACACCCTGCACCACACAGAGCTGAAACATCCCCACTAGCCCAGAGGTGAAGGATAAAGAAATTAAACAATCTCAGAGGGACCATAAAACTTTGTGGATTCCAGTACTGGGGCCTTTTCAAAAGAGTAGAGGACATAAAGAAACACGAAATACAACAGTGAAGGGGAAAGCACCAAGGACAGGAGGAAGAACATGTCATCCAATGTGCAGGGGTCTGCCGAAAATGAAGAAGATTTCAAAAAACTCGTATCCCTGTCTGCTTTAAACGAACAACACATGAGCAGCCATGCGTACTCCGAACGACCAATACCAAAACACAAGAAAACCGACATCATCATACGCGTGCATGCAAGTGAAGATGCCTCTGATTTGTATTGGGGGAACCAAAGCACTGGCAATCAACGGTATGGCCCAGCACAAGAAGAGCCAAATTCCGGGGTCAGACTCAGCGCGTGTACCTCATCTTAAGGATAAAGGACATACCTTGAAAGATTGTAATGTTAACATATGTGCGAAGAACGGGCTGGTTCAAGAGAGTGTTAAGAGGCCATTATGTGAAAATAAAGAACCAGTCTAAATAGAGTGGGGGGGTTCGACACCATCTTCTCTGCCATGTACAATGCTGTTTAACACACATACTCTATGGCGTGTCCATAACACCTCTCGCTAGCCACTATCCAATCACACCCTTAACTACGGCTGTTGATTATGGCTAATTGGGATTTTCCAGGGGACATAATTGCCACAGATCTTGTACAAGTCATTCGAATTGAGAAAGCCAGTCGGATGACAGCGAAAAGTCTTCAAGACTCATTTCAGTCCATTTGATTTAATGAATTGAACAACAGACATACTGTATGAATTATTAACAATAAGTTGTACTGATTATATGATCACTGATAAACATACTCTAGGTAAGATTACACGATTTCGCTACGGTATGTTAATGATATCACTGATAACCAACATGTATGTACATTTACAGATAGTACTACTGTATCTATGATATCAATGTAACCATACTGTAAGTGAATATTACAGATGGTTTACTGATCTAATATATCATGATAAACCCTATATGTAATATTACAGATAAGTTGTACGGATCTAAATGATATCACTGAAGATAAACCAACTGTATGTAACTATACAGATAATTCGGTACTTTATGTAATGATATCCTGATAAACCCAACTGTTATGTAAATTACAGATAAGTCATAACTGTTATCTAAGATATCAATGATAACCATAAAGTGTATTGTCAATATTACAGATAGTGTGGTGTAACTTGTTATCTATGATATCACTGGATGAAACCAACTGTATGCTAATATTACAGATAAAGATGTACTGTAATCTAATGTATATCAACTGATTAAACCGTACTGTATGTAAAGTACAGATAATCGTACTGTATGTAATGATATCACGGAGTAAACCATTATGTAATGTATATTACAGAATAAGTCATACTGATCTAATGATATCCCAAGAATAAACCCATACTGTTGTATATATGACAGATAAGTGTACTGTATCTAATATATCACTGATAACCAACTGGATGTATATATTAAGATATAAGTCTTACTGTATGTTCAATGATATCACTGATACAATACGTATGTAAATACAGATTATACGTCTTACTGTATGTACAGGATATCACTGACTAACCATACGGTATGTATATACAGATTAGTCTTACTGTAATCTAATGAATCACATGATAAACCATACTGATGTTAAATGTACCAGATAAGTCATACTTGTATCTAATGATCATGATAAACAGTAGTATGTAATATTACAGATTAAGTCTTACTGTAATCTAATGATACTAACTATAACCCTACTGTAGGTAATACTACAGATTACGTCCTTACTGTATATAATGATATCACTGATAACCATCTGTATGCCTATTACAGCTTAGTCCTTACTGTATGTAATGTATCATGAACCATTATGTAGTAATGATTGAGCTATGATTAAAGGATACTGATCACCATGTAATGATATTGTTACCTTATGATATGATCGACTGATAAACCATACTGTAGTAATTCAGATTAACGTCCTTAGTGTATCTCATGATATCACTTATAAACCATACTGTTATGATATTAAGATTAGTTCTACGATGGTAATGATATCACTGATAAACATACGTGGGGTATACTTACAGAAAGTCATACTGAATGTAATGATATCACGGATTAAACCATACGTATGTATTATATACAGAAGTCTACCTGTATGTAATGAATTCACTGAGAATAACCCATACTGTATGTAATATGACAGATAAGTTTACTGTATGTAATGACTACACTGATAAACCATACTGTTGTAATATAGATAAAGTCTACTGTCTAAGTAAATGAATCCACTGATAAACCATACCGTATGTAATGATCAAGGAAGTCATTACGTTGTAATGAATCACTGATAACACCATCGGGAATGAATTCCAGAAGTCTTAGGTAGGTATGAGATCACTGATAACCACATGTATGTAATATACATGTTATCTACGTATCTATGAGTATCACTGTAAACATACTGTAGTGTAAGATTACAGATAAGTCTACGTATCTATATATCACTGTAGAACCATACTGTATGTATATTCACAGATAAGTTTCTTACTGTATCTAATGATATCACTGACTAAAACCATACGTATGTAATCTTCAGATAAGTCTTTGAGTATGAATGAATCACTGATAAACCCTACGTTGTAATATTACAGTAGTCTACTGTGACTAATGATATCACTGTTAAACGCATACTGTATGTAATATACAGATAGTCTTATGTATCTAATGAATCACTGTAAACATACTGTAATGTAATATTCATGATAAGTCTCTACTGATGTTCACTATACCTAGTATGATAGTACCCTAAGAATACTGATCCATATACTGTAACCCTACTGTAGTAATATTACAGATAATCTATCGGTATGCTATGATATCACTGATGAACCCATACTGTATGAAAATTAACGTAAGTCATACTGTATGTAATTGATTACACTGATAACCATACTGGTACGTAAATTTACTGAGAAGTGTGCTGTACTCTGTAATGGTAATCACTGGATGAAATCTACGTATACTGTTGTCAATATTACCTGATAAGCCATACGTTCTAATGATTCACTTGATAATCATTATATGATTAATATTACTGATAACCGTACTGTATGTAATGATATCCTGATAAACCATACTGTTGTAATATTACATAATGTTGTACTGTATCTAATGATATACTGATAACTCTGTATACATAAGCCGTACTGTATTGTAATATTCACTGATAAGACCGATACTGTTAATTCAGATAAGTGATCTACGGATGATATCATGACATCCCATATACTGTATGTTATTACAGGAGTAAGTCTGTATCTATTAATTGACTACTGATACCCTCTGTATATGTATATTACGTAAGTCATATCGGATATCACTGATTATCACAGTATAACCCATACTTGTTGTAATATTACTGGATAAGCTTACTGTATTAATGATAATCACTGATAAGCCAATTACTGTATGTATATTACAGATAAGTGTCATACTGTAGTAATGATATCACTGGAATAACCATGTAGATACGAAAGTATACTGTACTGATAAGTGTTTTGATCTAATGATACATCATGTATGTAATCATACTGTATTAGGCATATACTGTAATCCCTATGCAATGAATCACGATAACCATAGCGTATTAATATTACGAAACGTCTATTGTATTTATGATATCAATGATAACCCTACTGTATGGTAAATTACAGATAAGTTCGTACTGTTGTAATGATTACACTGATAACAACATATACTATTACGTATTTTTGTAGATACATGAAACAACTGTGAATATTACGATAAGTCATATGGTATGTAAATATATCAGCTGATTAAACCATCGTATGTATACTTACTGATAATCATACTGTAACATAATGATTATCACTGATAACCCATACTGGTTATGTAATATCTGATAGTTGTACTGTATGTACATGATATCCTTGATAAACATACGTTTATATTACAGATAAGTCTACTGTATGTATATGATATCACTGATAAAACCATCGGTGTATTAGTTACGATAAGTTCATACTGTATATTAATGATATCAATGTAAACCATACGGTAGTAATATTACTGATAAGCCGTCTGTATTAATGATACATCCTTGATAACATACTGTATGTATATCTACAGATAAGTCAACTGTATGTAATGATATGCATGATAAACCATTAACGATATGATATATTACTGATTAAGCCGTACTGTATATATTATATCACTGATAAACCTACTGTATGTAAATACAGATATCATACTGTATGTAATGATATCACTGAAAACCATACTGTAATGTAATTTACTGATAAGTCATACTGTATCGCAATCGATATCACTATAAACCATACTGTATGTAATATTATAATAAGCCGTTACGGTATGTAATGATATCATGATAAACCATACTGTATGTAATATCAGATAGTCATACTGGTATTATGATATCACTGATAAACCATACTGTATGTATATTACTGTAATTTGATACTGTTTGTAATGTATGATAGCCTTACTGATAAGTCAATATTACTGATATGTATTCAGTAAGCACTGTATGTAATGATATCACTGATAACCATACTGTAGTAATTACAGAGAAGTCATACTGTATCAATGATATCCCTGATAAACCATACTACTGTATGTAATCTATCCTGATAATATGTACAGTAATCTAATAATATCACTGATAAACCATACTTTTGTAATATTACAGATCAGTTGACTGTAGGAATGTATATCATTGATACACCTAACTGTATGGAAATGTAACAGATAAGTCGACTGTATCTAATGAGTATCACTGATAAACATACCTGTATGTATATTACAGATAAGTCAACTGTTTCTGAATGTATCAGATAAACCCTACTGTTAGGTAATATTCGCAGAAGTCTTACTGTACTAAGATATATCACTGGATACACATACGTATGTATATTAAGATAAGTCTTACTGTCTCACTAATGATATCACTGAATAAACCCTACTTAATGTAATATTCTGATAAGTCATACTGTATCTAATGGAATCATATGATAACCATACTGTAGGTAATTACGATAATTTTGTACTGTATCTTGATATCTACTGTATAACCCATACTGTATGTAATATCACGATAGGTTGACGGTATAATGATATCACTGATACCCATACTGTTAGTAATATTATGATAAGCCGTCGTGATATCCCTAAAAAAAAATGATATCACTGAATAACCCATACTGTACTGTATATTACAGAATAAGTTGTGTTACTGTATATCTATGATATCACTGAAAACCATACTGTATGTAAATTACAGATAAGTCTTACTGTATCTAATGATATCACTGATAACCCATACTTGTAATAATAGTACAGATAATCATACGGTTCTATGATATCAATGATAACCATACTTGGTATGTAATATTACAGAATAAGTTGTGACTGTATCTAATGTATTCCACTGATACTACTGTATGTACTATTACACGATAGGTTGTACTTGTATCTAATGATATCCCCCCCCCTGAACCCGTACAAAAATTACAACCCCCCCCCCCCCCCCCCCGGTACGGCTAATGATATAAACCCTACTGTATGTAATATTTAAACCGATAGTTGTTCTAATCTAATGATAGCACTTGATAAACCATCGGTTGTATATTTACTGATAAGTTATGTATCTAATGATATCAATGATAAACCATATATGATGGTAATACTTACCTGATAAGTCATACTGTATCTATATAATCATGATACCCATCTGTATGGAATTTATCAATAAGTCATAGCTGGTCTACTAATGATATCAATGATAACCATCTAGTGTATATTACAGATAAGTTATACTGTATCTAGATGATATAAATGATAACCATACTGATGTAATATTACAAGATAGTGTTTACGTATCCTAATGATCACTGTGTAAACATTGGATGAGATGGATAGACTCCTAATACTGAAAATGATGTAAATTACAGATAGGTTTACGTGTATCTAATGGATATCCAGATAAAACCATACTGTAATACTATTACGATAAGCCGTGGACATCGTAGCATGATATCACGAGTACCCATACTGTATTAATAGTTACAGATAAGTCACGGTATTAATGTATACTGTAAGTATGTAATATACCAGTGTATACAGATATTGATACTGTATCTCAATGATATCACTGATAACCCATACTGTATGTAATATTACAGAAGTCATGACGGTAGTATGAATATCACTGATAAAACCATACTGTATGTTAATATTAAAGAACGTCTACTGTATCTAATGAATAAATGAAAAACCCTATTCTGGTATTAATATTACAGATAAAGTCATACTGTTCTAAATGATATGCACTGATAACCATACTGTATGTAATATTCTGATAGCCGTTAACTGTTATGTAATGATATCACTGATAACCCACTGTATGTAATCTATAACTGATAATCCGTACTGTATATAATGATATCACGACGGAATCCCCATACTGTAATGTAAATACATGATAAGTCATAGTATGTAATGATACACTGATAAACCATATGTATGTAATATTACTGGATAAGGCCGTACTGTATGTATGAATATCACTGATAACCCATACTGTATGTAATATTACCATAGGTTGTTATGTATCTTGAATCCACTGATAAACAGTACTGTATGTTAATAATGACTACAGCCGTACTTGTATGTATGATATCACGGATAACCCATACTGTATGTAAGTATTACTGATAAGCCGTATGTATATAATGATTCACTGGAAACCCATATGTATGTAATATTAACGGAACTAGTCATACTGTATTACTGATATCAATGATAAACAGCTGTTGTAATATCTGATGAACCCGTACTGTATTAATGATATCACTGAAAACCAACTGTATTATATTACAGATACGCACTCATGACAGTCCCTAGGTATCTTAAGAGTTCATAGTTCTGTACGGAAGATACGATAACCCATACGGTATGTAATATTACGATAAGTGTACTTATTAGTATCCGTAACGCTATCACTTTGAAATCAGAGGTACTCTAACTATAACATCTGTATGTAATATTACAATAAGTGTACTGCTATGTAATATATCAACGTTGATACCAGATATGGGTTATTGGTAATCTTTACGGATAAGTGTTTACGTATCTAATGGATTCAACTGATAAACCATTACGTGTGGGGAATATTACAGAGGTAATGCCTGCACGTGGTATCAAGAGTATCAGATAACCAAGGGATGTTGTAATTACGAGTAAGTGTTTTATCTAATGGGAATTACTGGATAAACGACTTGAAAGTGAGATACGCGACGTGAAAGAAAGATAACACCAAACGATAAACTAACGTGAAGACGGCGTTACAGATAGCCTCTTCTAATGATAATCCCCAACCGACTGATTAAAGCAGAATAGCCTCTGTAACTAAACTCTACTTAAGACTCAGAGTTGAGTGGGACTATATATCTCTACAATAACATACACTTGACACACTCATGGTATGTGAACATGTGTAATTCTTTTAGGTGAGGTTATTTTGTTAATGAAGTATCATGACGACCTGCGTCGATTCATACACTGGAATAACCATTTAAACTGTGATGAAAAAAGTCCCTGTAAATGATAAGGAGCACCCAGAAGAGGTGGAGCGCTTCAATATGATGAGACTGACGCACTTATATCTCTATAAACTAATACTTGAGTATAAACCTACAAGAATGATAAACTTAATTTTACCCCTTTTCGAGACACTGTACTTATTGCTACTGTATTATCCACCGAGGCGTCAAAATTGACTAGAAAAACTGAGGGTTGACCATTAATCTGGACTTTTCATTGTCATAACCCACAGTGCACCAGTCTTAGAAAGTCCCATACAACACCCCATAGAAAGTCCCATATCACATGCCCCATAGAACGTCCCATACACAGCCCCATGCCACAGCCCCCATAGAAGTCCCATACACATCCCCATAGAAAGCCCAATACACAACCTTATAGAAAGGACCCATACAAGTCCCCATAGCCAAAGTCCATAATAGTCCCATAAACAGTCCCCATAGTAGAAAGTCCCATCCACAGGTCCCATGAATAGTCCATAAACAGCCCCATGAAAGCCCAATTACACAACCCTATAGAAAGACCCATGACACAGTCCCAGATCCATAAGCAAAGTCAAAACCAAGTAATCCAGTCCGCAAAAAGTCACCCAAAAGGTTAAGTCCAGTCCAAAGCCATCCATACAACAAGCCCATAGAAAGTCCCATACACAGCCCCATAGAAAGCCCAAATTACACAACCTATAAACAGACCCATACACAAGTCCCATAGCAAGCCTCCATACATAGTCCCCATAGAAAGTCCATACACGTCCCTAAATAGAAAGTCCCATCACCAGTCCCATAGAAAGTCCCATAAAAAGCCATAGAAAGCCCCATAACAAGCCCCATAGATAGTCCCTACATCGCCCATAGAAACCCCATACACCGCCCCTAGAAAAATCCCCTACATCCGCCCATTAAAAGTCATCCCCGCCACCATAGAAAGTCCCCATTACACAACCCCATGTAACAGTTCCATACACACCCCATAAAGAAAGACTCATTAGAAAAAGGGTTTTCAAATACAACAGCACACCCATAGGAAATTTCCAACCACCCTATTAAAAAGTCCTAATAACAGCAGCCCATAAAGTCTTATACACATCCCAATAGACAAGTCCTAAACAACTGCGCCCATAGAATCCAATACACACAAGCTTCCATACACAATCCAACTCACAACCCATTAAAACGCCCCCATACCCAGGCCCCCTAGACAAGTCCAATACACAGTCCCCTAGAAATACCAATACACAGCCCAAAGAAAGTCCCATAATAGCCCCATAACAAGCCATATACACACCCAAGTAAAACGCTGCAAATCCCCAATGTTGCCATATAAATAACATATACAACACAGTCCCATACACATCCCCATACAAAGCTCCATAGAAAGTCCCATACACAAGTCCAATACATATCCCATAGAAATTCTTATACACAAACACCATAGATAGTCCAATACAAACCCCATAAAAGTCCATACCACCCCATAGAAAGTCCAATAACCCAACCCCATAGAAAGTCCAATCACAGCCCCATAGAAAGTCCATTACACAACCCCATAGAAAGTCCAATACACAACCCCATAGAAAGCCCATACACCGCCATAGAAAGTCCATACACAGCCCCATAGAAAGTCCAATACAACAGCCCATAGAAAGTCCCATACACAGCCCCATAGAAGTCCCATACAGCCCCATAGAAAGTCCAATACACGCCCCATAGAAGTCCCATACACAGCCCCATAGAAAGTCCCATACACAGCCCCATAGAAAGTCCAATACACAGCCCCATAGAAAGTCACCATAATCAAGAAAGCCCATAGAAAGTCCAACACACAGCCCCATAGAAAGTCCCATACTCAGAAAGCCCCATAGAAAAGTCCCATACACAGAAAGTCCCATAGAAAGTCCCATATACAGAAATCTCATACAACCGCCCCATAGAAAGTCCCATCACAGCCCGATAAAAGCCCCATACACAATCCAATACACAGTCCCCATAGAAAGTCCAATACACACCCTATAGAAGCCCCATACACAGACCCATAGAAATTCCAATACAAACCCATAGAAAGCCCCATAGAAAGCCCATAGCACAGCCATAGAACGTCCAATACACAACCTATAGAAAGCCCCATACACAGCCCCATAGAAAATCCAATACACAGTACATAGAAAGTCCCATACAGCCCCATAAAAATCCCCATACACAATCCAATACACAGTCCCATAGAAAGTCCAATACATAACCCCATAGAAAGTCTCATACACAGCCCAATAGAAAGTCCAATACACAGCCCCATAAAAAGTCCCATACACCAATCCAATACCAGTCCCATAGAAAGTCCAATACATACACCCCATAGAAAGTCTCATACACAGCCCCATAAAAAGCCCCATACACAGCCCCATAGAAAGTCCCATACACAAGCCCCCCTAGAAATCCAATACACAGTCCCACAGAAAGTCCCATACACAGCCCCATAATAAGGCCAATATACACAATCCAATTACAACGCTGCAGCCCCAAGTGGCGCCGTATAAATCAACAGATACATACACAGTCCCATAAAAAAAATCACTATAAAAGTCCCATACACACCCCATAGAAAGTTACAAGCATGCACCGCCCCATAGAAAGTCCCATTACACAGTCCCATAGAAGTAGCCATAACAATCCAAAGACAGTCCCCATAGAAAGTCCCATACCATAACCCCATAGAAAGTCCATACACAGCCCCATAGAAGTGCCATACACAGAAACCCCATAGAAAGTCCACACACAGCCCCATAGGAAAGTCCTACAGAAGCCCCAAGAAAAGTCCTATACCAGCCCCATAGAAGTCCATACACAGCCCCATAGAAAGTCCATCCCCGGCACCATCCAACAGCCCCCATAGAAAGTCCCATACAAGCCCGCCCCATAGAAAGTCCCCTACACCGCCCATAGAAAGTCCCTACAAAGGCCCCATAGAAAGTCCACTACACAGCCCAATAGAAAGTCCCATACCAAGCCCATAGAAAGTCCCATACACAGCCCCATAAAAGCCCCATAACCGCCCCTAGAAAGTCCAATATTATTTTCACTGCCCATGAAAGGCCCCATACACAATACAATACACAGTCCCATAGAAAGTGCCCATACCACAGCCCCATAGAAATGTCCAATACACCAGCCCCATAGAAAGTCCCATACACAGCCCCATAGAAAGTCCCATACACAGCCCCATAGAAAGTCCCATACACCGCCCCATAGAAAGTCCCATACACTGCCCCATAGAAAGCCCCATAACACAATCCAATACACATACCCATAAAAGTCCAATACACAAACCCTATTAAAAAAGCCCCCACAATCCAATACACAGCCCCATAAAAGCCCCGTACACAGCCCCATAGAAAGGGTGTCCAATGACACAACCCTATAAAAAGCCATATACACAATCCAATGTACAGCACGGCATCCCCAAGTGGCGCCATATAATAATAAACATATACATACACAGTGCTCCATACACATCCCCATACAACCCCATACACAGCTCCATAGAAAGTCCCATAGAAAGTTCAATACACCGCCCCATAGAAAGTCCAATACACAGCCCCATACAAAGCTCCATAGAAAGTCCCATACACATCCATAGAAAGTCCAATACACAGTTCCATAGAAAGTCCCATACACAGCCCCATAAAAAGCCATATACACAATCCAATGTACACGCTGCATCCCAAGTGGCGCCATATAAATAACATATACATCACCGTCATACACATCCCCATACATAGCTCCATAGAAAGTCCATTACACAGCCCATACACAATCCAATACATAGTCCTATAGAATCGTATACACAACACCATTGAAAGTCTCATACACAGCCCAATAGAAAGTCACAATGACAACAACCCCATAGAAAGTACCCATACACAGCCCCATAGAAAGTCCAATACACAGCCCCATAGAATAGTCCCATACACAGCCCCAAAGAAAGTCCCATACACAGCCCCCTAGAAAATCCAATACACAGTCCCACAGAAAGTCCCATACACAGCCCTATAGAAAGCCATATACACAATCCAATGTACAATGCTGCATCCCCAAGTGGCGCCATATAAATAAACATATACATACACCCACACACAGTCCCATACACATCCCCATACAAAGCTCCATAGAAAGTCCCATACACAGCAACAGTAAATAGTCCAATACACAACCCCATAGAAAGTCCAATACACAGCCCCATAGAAAGTACCATACACAGCCCCATAGAAAGTCCATACACAGCCCATAGAAACGCCATACACAGAAGCCCCATAAAAAGTCCAATACACCCCCCCATAGAAAGTGCCATACACAGAAAGCCCCATAGAAAGTCCTATACACTGCCCCATAGAAAGTCCCATACACCGCCCCATAGAAAGGCCCCATAAAAAGTCCCATACACAGCACCCCATAGAAAGTCCATACACTGTCCCATAGAAAGCCCCATACACAGCCCCATAGAAAGTCCAATACACAACCTATAGAAAGACCCATACATAGCCCCATAGAAAGTACCATACACAGCCCCATAGAAGTCCTATACACAGCCCCCAGAAAAGTCTATAACAGCCCCCATAGAAAGTCCCATACACAGCCCATTAAAAGTCCAATCCACAGCCCATAGAAAGTCCTAAACCCTGCCCATAGAAAGTCCAATACACATCCCATAGAAGTCCAATACACCGCCCCATAGAAAGTCCCATACACGCCCCCCAAGAAGTCCCATACACAGCCCCATAGAAAGTCCATACACAGCCCCATAGAAAGTCCCATACACAGCCCCATAGAAAGTCCAATACACAGCCCATAGAAAGTCCAATCACAACCCTCTAGAAAGCAATATACACAACTCCAATGTACAGCAAGCATCCCCAAGTGCACCATAAATAAACATATACATACACAGTCCCATACACAGTCCCATACACATCCCCAAACAAAGCTCCATAGAAAGTCCCATACAACCCCCCATAGAAGTCCAATACACAGTCCCATAGAAAGTCCAACAATCACCCCATAGAAAGTCCCATACACAGCCCCATAGAAAGTCCCACACAGCCCCATACACAATCCAATACACCAGCCCCATAGAAATTCTTATACACAGGCCCATAGAAAGTCCCTTAACACAGCCCCATAGAAAGTCCCTTACACAGCCCCATAGAAAGTCCAATACACAGCCCCTAGTAGAAGTCCATACACATCCCCATAGCGTCCCATACAACAATCCAATCGCACAAGCCCCATAGAAAGTCCAATACATAACCCATAGACATCTCATCACCCAGCTCCATAGAAAGTTCCCATTACACAAGCCCCATAGTACATCTCATACAGCTCCATTAGAAGTCCAATACACAGCTCAATAGAGTCCCATCACAGTCCCATAGAAACATAGAGAAAAAAAAAAGACGCAAGCGACAAGCAAAATCGACACTAGAAATGCCCCCAGTCAACCGCTTCCAGACACCACGATCACCTCTCCTGTCCCTAGGTAGAAAAAAACAAGTAAACGAGACAAAAAGAAAAACAAAAAAAATTAAAAGAAAAAAATCAACAACAAAAAAAAAAAAAGAAAAATAACAAGAACAGCAAGAAACATCCCCACTAATTCATAACACCTCGATAGAATAGTCCCATACCAGCCCCATAGAAAGTCCCATTCAGCTCATAGAAGTCCCTCTCCAGGCCCTATAAGTCGCCGCCTGATGTCTAACACTGCCCCCTAGAAAGTCATTACACAGTCTCATAGAAAGTCCAATCAACGCCCATCATAGAAAGGCCCATACAGCGAAGCCCCATAGAAAGTGCCCATCCCGCCCATAGAATCCCACATAACCAGCCCCTAGACAAGTACACATACCCCACAGAACGCCCCATAGACAAAGTCCCATACACCGCCCCATAGAAAGTCCAATACAACAGCCCCATAGAATAAGTCCATACATCACCCCCTAGAAGTCCAATACACACCCATAGGAAAGTTACAATACCACAACCCATAGAAAACCTAACACCCCAATGGACAGCACTGCATCCCAATCCCATATAAATTTAAAAACATATACATAAACAGGTCCCAAACAGTCCCATACACATCCTCCAAACAAAAGCTCCATAGAAAGTCCCCATACACAGCCGCCCCATAAAAGTCCCATACACAGACCCATAGAAAGTCCATACACAGCCCATAGAAGTCCCATACACAGCCCATAGAGGAAAGTCCCATACACAGCCCGCATACCAAGCCCATAGAAACCCATACACAGCCCAATAGAAATCTCATACACAGACCCCATGAAAGTACTACACAGCCCCATAGAAAGTCCCTAACTGCCCCCCATAAAAAGTCCATACACAATCCCAAGAACCCACACCCCATAGAAAGTCCACACGCCATAAAGGCCTACACGCCCATAGACAAGTCTCCATACACAGCTCATAGAAAGTCCATACACAGTCCATAGAAAGTCCCATACACAGCCCCAGTAGAAGTCCCATACACAGCCCCATCAGGAAAAGTCCATACACAGCCTCATAGAAAGCCATCACAGCCCCATAGAAGTCCCACCACTGCTCATAGAATAAGTCCCATTACACAGCCTCATAGAAAGTCCATACACAGACCCATAGAAAGTCCATAACGACTCCATAGAAAGCCCATACACAGCCCCATAGAGAAAGTCCCATACACAGCCCCATAGAAAGTCCATACACAGCCCCATAGAAATCCCATACACAGTCCCATAGAAATCCATACACAGCCCCATAGAAAGTCCCATACACAGCCCCATATAGGAAAGTCCCATACACTGCTCCAATAGAAAAGTCCCATACACAGCCCCATAGCAAGTCCCGTACACAGCCTCATAGAAAGTCCCATAACTAGCCCCATAGAAAGTCCCCATACACAGCCTCCCTCATAGAAAGTCCATAACACAGCCCTACAGCCTCATAGAAAGTCCCATACACACCCATAGAAAGTCAACTGACATATCCATACACCGCCCATAGAAGTCCCATACACAGCCTCATAGAAAGGTCCCATACACAGCCCATAGAAAGTCCAATAAACACAGCCCCATAGAAATTCCCATCAACAGCCCCATAGAAAATGTCCCATACACAGCCCCATAGTAAAGTCCAATACACAGCCCCATAGAAAGTCCCATACACAGCCCCATAGAAAGTCCCATACACAGCCCAATGAAGTACACAGTGCATCACCAATACACAGCCCATAGAAAGTCCCATACACAGCCCCATAGAAAGTCCCATACCACAGCCCCCATAGAAAGTCCAATCACAGCCCCATAGAAAGTCCCATAACAGAGCCCATAAAAGTCCCATACACAGCTCCACCCTAGAAAGTCCCATACACGCCCCATAGAAAGTCCCATACACAGCCCCATTAGAAAAGTCCCATACACAGCCCTATAGAAAGTCCCCATACACGCTCCATAGAAGTCCCATACAGCCCCATATAGAAAGTCCCATACACAGCCCATAGAAAGTCATACACAGCCCCATAGAAAGTCCCATCACAGCCCATAGAAAGTCCCATACCCAGCCCCATAGAAAGTCCACATACACAGCCCATAGAAAGTCCCATACACAGCCCTAAGAAAAGTCCCATACACAGCCCCATAGAAAGTCCAATACAGCCCTAGAAAAAGTCCCATACCAGTAGCCCATAGAAAGTCCATACACAGCCCCATAGAAAGTCTCAATACACGCCCCATAGAAAGTCCCATACACAGCCCATATGAAAAGTCCACATACCAGCCCCATAGAAGTCCATACCGCCCCATAGAATCCCATACACAGCCCATAGAACAGTCCCATACACAGCCCATAGAAAGTCCCATACACGCCCCATAGAAAGTCCCATACACCAGCCCTAAGTATCAAGTCAGAAGTCCATACACAGCCCATAGAAGTCCATACGCCCCATAGAAAGTCCCATACACAGCCCATAGTATCATTCACAGCCCCATAAGTCCAAAGTATAAAGTCCTACAACCCATGAAAGTCCCACAGCCCCATAGAAAAGTCAAAACCATAATCCATACACACCCCATAGACAGTACATACCAGAGTCCTATACAGCCTTAGAAGCAACCAGCCCATAGAAAGTCCTACCACCTTAACCAAGCACACCTATAGAAAGTCTACACCCTAAAGTCCCCAACAGCCCCATAAAAGTCCTACCATCCCATACCACAGCTCTAAAAGTCCCATAGCCAAAAGCCTACACAGAATAGTACCAATAACACCAAAGTCCCCCACCCTAGAAAGACCTCAGCCCCATATTATCCCTACAGCACTAGAAAGTACCATACACAGCCCATAGAAAGTCCCATACACAGCCCCATAGAAAGTCCATAACAGCCTATTGAAGTCCCATACACAGCCCCCATAGAAAAGTCCCTACACAGCCCATAGAAGTCCCATACACAGGACCATAGAAAGTGCATAACGCCCCATAGAAAGTCCCATACACAGCCCCATCACGAGTGCCTTCTCCCTTTTTTCCCCCTTTCCTCTGCAGGTATGGGCTGATCTGACTGAGCATGACAAACAATTGCCTAACCCCACATAATTCTAGAGGATTCTGTGTCTTACAAACATATTTTGTTTTCCCAGGGCTATGTGATTTTTTTTTTCCAGCTGCTCCTTCAAGCATCCAGATCAGCCCCAGACCCAAGTATAAGCCGAGGGAAGACTTTTCAGGATGACTTAAAGGAAACATTTTCCAAGTTTATACTGGAGTACATACGGTTACTTTGGTTTTAATAAATTCTTGTATGATTTTAAATGGCCAAAAACGTTTGAATATTTTATAGTGGGGGAGGGAGACATTAGAAAATGGTTCATAACATGGGTAAGGTGACACATTATAACACCAAGCACCAATACAAGGGTTATAAGGATATATTTTACAGGGTATATCATTGACACTGTTTGTGTCATTAGTATATCTCCGGAAAAACAATGAAATAATTCCATCATATCCTAATCCTCTTTCTATCAACTACATGTCAATCTTATTATTTCTACCTGTCCTGATTAGAACCGTCACCAACAGTCCGATGTGCAAAGTATCCATTTTCCACTGGGTGAATTGATTTCTGTGTGCAGTGATCAGCAAATGAAAGTTCAGTGTGTGAAAAGAAAATGAATTGTTCTGTGTATGCAGTGATCTGATATGTCATCCACCCTGCTAGTGTGATGCTGTAAAATTCAATGTGTTCTGTGTGTTGCAGTAGTGATCACAAATTCAATGTTCTGTGTGTGCAGTGATCACTAAATTCAAGTTCTGTGGTGTACCAGCTTGCAGTGATCCCTAAATTCGATAGTTCTGTGTGTGCAGTGATCACTAAATTCATGATTCTGTGTGTGCAGTGATCACTAAAATCAAGTTCTGTGTGTGCATCGTGATCACTAAATTCGAATGTTATGTGTGTGACAGTGATCACTAAATTCGAGTGCTCTGTGTGTGCGATGTGATCACTAAATTCGATGCTCTGTGTGTGCAGTGATCACTAAATTCGATGCTTCTGTGTGTGCAGTGATCACCTATAAATTCGAGGTTCTGTGTGTGCAGTGATCAATAAATTCGATGTTCTGTGTGTGCAGTGGATCACTAAATTCGATGTTCTGTGTGTGCGGGGTCAATAAATTCGATGTTTCTGTGTGTGCGGTGATCACTAAATCGATGCTGTGTGTGCGGGTGAGTCTACGAAAATTCGATGTCTTGTGTGTGCAGTGATCACTAAATTCGATGCTCTTGTGTGTGCATGGTGATTCCCGACAGTCAGTGAAAACAGCTTGGGTGTGGCAGGTGTCTTCTTGATGATGTGCGTGATTTAAGTTGATGGTGCGATCGTGATCACTAAATTCGATGTTCTGTGTGTGCAGGTGATCACTAAATTCGATGTTCTGTGTGCAGTGATCACTAAATTCGATGTTCTGGGTGTGCAGTGATCACTAAATTCGAGTTCTGTGTGTGCGTGATCACTAATTCGATGTTTTTGTGCGTGATCACTAAATTCGTAGTGATCACTGCACACACAGAACATCGAATTTAGTGATCACTGCACACACAGAACATCGAATTTAGTGATCACTGCACACACAGAGCATCGAATTTAGTGATCACTGCACACACAGAGCATCGAATTTAGTGATCACCGACACCCCAGAGCATCGAATTTAGTGATCACCGCACACACACAGAACATCGAATTTAGTGAGTCACCGAACACACCGAACATCGAATTTAGTGATTCACTCGCAACACACGAACATCGAATTTAGTGATCACTGCACACACAGAACATCATCGAATTAGTGATCACTGCACACACACAGAACATCGAATTTAGTGATCACTGCACCACAGCGCATCGATTTTAGTGATCACGCACACACAGAACACTGAATTTTGCACTGTAACACACAGCCATTGAATTTAGTGATCACTGCACACACAGAACATTCGAATTTAGTGATCACTGCACACACAGAACATGATTTAGTGATCACTGCACACACAGAACATTGAATTTAGTGATCACTGCACACACAGAACATTGAATTTAGTGATCACTGCACACACAGAACATTGAATTTAGTGATCACTGCACACACAGAACATTGAGTTTACTGATCACTGCATGTGGAAGACATATCAGATCACTGCATACACAGAACAATTCATTTTCTTTTCACACACTGAACATTTCATTTGCTGATCACTGCACACAGAAGATCAATTCACCCAGTGGAAAATGGATACTTTGCACATCGGACTGTTGGTGACGGTTCTAATCAGGACAGGTAAGAATAATAAGATTTACATGTAGTTTGATAGAAAGAGGATTAGGATATGATGGAATTATTTCATTGTTTTTCAGGAGATATACTTAATGAGCCACACAGTGCAATGAATACCCTGTAAAATATATCCTTATAAACCTCTTGTAATTGGTGCTTGGTGTTATAACTTGTCACCTTACCCATGTTATGAACCATTTGTCTAATGTAATCCCTCCCCCACTATAAAATATTCAAACGTTTTGGCCATTTAAAATCATACAAGAATTTATTAAAACCAAAAGTAATACCGTATGTACTCCAGTATAAACTTGGAAATGTTTCCTTTAAAGTCATCCTGAAAGTCTTCCCTCGGCTTATACTTGGGTCTGGGCTGATCTGGATGCTTGAAGGAGCAGCTGGAAAAAAAAAATCACATAGCCCTGGGAAAACAAAATATGTTTGTAAGACACAGAATCCTCTAGAATTTGGAGGGTTAGGCAATTGTTGTCATGCTCAGTCAGATCAGCCCAGACTGCAGAGGAAAGGGAAAAAAGGGGAGAAGGCACATCTGTGTATGGGGCTGTGTATGGGACTTTCTATGGGGCTGTGTATGGCACTTTCTATGGGGCTGTGTATGGGACTTTCTATGGGGCTGTGTATGGGACTTTCTATGGGGCTGTGTATGGGACTTTCTATAGGGCTGTGTATGGGACTTTCTATGGGGCTGTGTATGATGTTACTATGTAACTGTTATACAGACATTATGGGTAGGGTATAAATGTTGGACTAGCTGGATGTATGTCTTTATTCAACCTTCAATACCGTATGTTTCAATGCAACTGTTAGACATTGTGGGTAGGGTATAAAGGTTGGACCACACAAAACAAAATTCAGGTAGCAAACACTGGAAAACACACTCTATTTGATGAATTAAAAACTTCTTTATTGAATAGTAAGGAAATAGCATGATAAAATGGAAACAGTTGCCTGATGCGTTTCGGGCTATTGTAAGCCATTAATCATAGGCTTGAATAGGCTGAAATAGCCCTCCACTCAAAAACATTTTTTCCCAGCACTGTCGGTATTTCTATATAAACAGAGTTTGTTAACTTCTATGGGGCTGTGTATGGGACTTTCTATGGGACTGTGTATTGGACTTTCTATGGGGCTGTGTATGGGACTTTCTATGGGGCTGTGTATGGGACTTTCTATGGGGCTGTGTATGGGACTTTCTATGGGGCTGTGTATTGGACTTTCTATGGGGCTATGTATGTAACTTTCTATGGGACTGTGTATTGGGCTTTATATGGGGCTGTGTATTGGACTTTCTATGGGGCAATGTATGGGACTTTCTATGGGGCTGTGTATGGGACTTTCTATGGGGCTGTGTGTCAAAATTTGCCAAAAGGTGGCGAAAAATTTAAACGAACCTTTCTAAATATGCCCCCATAGTCTTTACACAACTTTGGTTAAAATTGTGTTTGGTTACATCACTATGGCACAGGTGATTATATCTTCTGAAATAGTTGCCTGGGAGGTTACGGTAGTTTTACACATCGTTATATCGTTATTTGCTGACTTAACCTTTGTTACGAGAGTCTAGTGACAGATCTCAGGGACCATGAGGAACTTATATACTTTTATGATTGGAAGCTTCCGATTATACCTTATTGCAATCAGTTCATGCCCTGCAAGAAGAATCTTAGTTATTATGGTTAATCCTCAACTGGACCTGAATTATCAATAGTAGTGTCTATATCTGGCTAATAAACCTCGATGGGATATTAACCCAACGTCTCCTCTCCAGCTGCAATTGTATAATCCCTAACTAGCAGATTTCCTAACTGATTTGAAGGATTTTATAATGTAATGAACTCTGGAAGAGGTACCACTATATAAGAAACTAATATTACATACAACTAACCCAATTTTTTATGCTCCATAATCTGAAAATTCTCTCTAGAAATGCAATAAAATGTAAATGACATTACATATTAAATACAAATAAATTAGCCATGTGACCAAAAACTGTTGTGATAATAGGGGGATTTTGGCCTCTTAGTGGTTACCAAGTTCAAACCACTCTTGGCTATAACTACCAAGAGCGGAATGTTCTTCCTTTGCTTTGTGGTTTTCCGTCTGGGAATTCCATTTTTCCCCCATTATAAGTTGTATTGCTATGAGATGTACTTCAGCGTACCTACATTTCAATTCAAACCAAATGGAATCGGAATTGGAATCGGGTAGAGGACGGTCACAAAACGCATCACACTTTGCCATGAACTATTGAATCCGTTATCCTGGCCGAACCGAAGTCTGTTGGGATGGAATGATCTGAAGTTTGTACCCACGCCCTCAGATTGGACGCTATGGGATGATCAGCTTCTTCATAAACATACAATGGTACTGTTGACAACCCCTCCAAACACAGCTAACATAAACCATCAAGAATAGAATGAACACTGTACCATTCCAAGGCCTCCATACCTCTATTATGTATGGAGTAAGGTCTGCAAACCATGGGTCTCAGGCCCCCGCTATTATGGGGTCGAAGTATCGGGACAAAAAGCACAATATGAAAGTCGGATTGATACATTAAAAAGCGCATTTCATTACTAGCAAAATGTAGAACAACTTATTCCCAAAAGTTTTCTGGCAAACGCTTGGTTATGTAGATTGGCACCATCTGCTGGAGTAAAAAACAAACATATCCAGGCTGTCCTGTCCTTCTTTAAATGATGTTTTGGAATCGCTTCGAGTGGTATGGCCATAGAACTCGACGCAACCAGTCGTTCTAGTTCGAGCCGAAAACGTTCGAGTTGAAGGACCCCAGACTTCCGAACTATCTCGGACGTGGACGTTCGATATTTCCCGTACTTTCGATGATTTATCGAATGTTCAAAAACATATCGAGTATCGAATCCGCGGAAGTAACATGGCACATTTCTAGGCGCGAACATCGAATTCCTGCGAGAATCAGTCTCCATTACGGCCTAACGCGAGTAGCGAATCGCGATATAAAATGTCCATGTTACCTCTAACGTCTTCGAAAAAGCCGAAAGTTATCGCGCGTGAAGTAAAATGCAGTTTACTTATAGTCACGGATATTGGAACATCTCGCATCCCCCAGACCATTTCCCGGTCCCCACAGCCATTACATTAATTATTCCCATAATGTTTAGTGGTATTTGACTCGAACTTTTCAAATTTTTGCCTCCCATAGATCTTTAAGTAGGGTCCGTTGTTGAAAATTTCGAACTTTCGAACTTTTTACAATGTTCGAAGTTCGAAAAGCGGACCAACACTTCTCAATAGTTCGACATCTCATAATCGCTAGTTCCATAACATTATGTGTCGAGGCGAAATCGGATTAAATCTCAACTTTTCCAATACTGGGATTTCTAGGAGGACATTTTTCTAAATAAAAGATTTGGATTTGGGTCAATTTTACTTTTTTATAGGATTTTAATTTAACTTTGTATTGTGTGGGATTTTAGCTTATCCTTTTATCTGGATCCTGCCTCCCTTTTCTATTAACGTTCAGAACCAGATGCAAAAACAGAAAAACGTTTTTTGTTGGGCTTCTTAGTAGTGATATTACCCCTTATAAATTGTGGTCAGATCATCCAGGCACCTTACCCTGCCGGTTCCACATGATGCGTAATCACACAATAATTACTGCAACACAGGAACCCAGAAAGAAGGTAGCGGGTTAAGTATTTACATCGCCTTTGTCGATACTTTGTACACTTTTTATCGGGAAAAATTTAGAATTAATTTTTTACATATCTCCTATTAAAAAACAAATCAAAGATTTACAAAATAGAGAATTAATTTCTTTAGAATGTTCTACCTAACAATCACCATTAATTAGGAGTGACTGTGGACCTTCTTCTTAAGTCATTTACTTCCAGGGTTTAAAGGATGAAAGGAAGGAAATTATTATTTAAAAACTGCTGTTGAAAATTCTAAAATTACCCGAACTTGAAAAGCTTGTTTGATAACTCTGCAATCATATTGCAATATCAATTTCTTGAAATTTAAGAACATTGTTGAAAACTTGATATTGGAAAAAATAAAAATTTCCACTTCATAGGGGATTGGCATTTGATTTAAGTGCATTGTCTGCGGAACCCTTTCAGAACGAAGCGGAGGGAGAGAGTTGTAGAAAAAAACAACTAAATGGAATAAAGGACGGAAGGAGAGCTGACTATGAATAACAAATAATTACCTTGGTTATTGTCACTGCAGGAATAGGAAAAGGTCAAAACGTCCCAAAAAAAAACTAAAAAATCATAAATTAAACCCACAGTCAAAACATCCGCAACAGTTGATTAAAATGAATTGGGAAAATAGACAGCAATGGTAACTCATTCAATAATGACCTCATATTTGGACTCAGAGGTTCAGAAAACTTGGTTAAACCTCCATAACACATAATGAAAGTTCATGAATTTTCAGTTTTCTTCCCATGTATATGCATGAGGGTTTTAAGGAATTAAAGTAATTAAATCTCCATATACGGATGAGTGTTCAATGATCACGTCCATGATTCTATTAATCCTTGACTGTCATTATTATTAATTCCGAAAAATGTTCAGGAAAAGTTAGAAAAAAAGCTTGAGTCCGTTGCGGATCGTAAAATCCATTTACAGAACCAGGTTAAAGTTTGAGTCCTTCCCTATGTTAAACATGGTACAGCAACATGGATACTAGCTAGCAGACGTGGTACTGGTGGGCTAGCTGTTAGAGGGTGGAACTAGGGATCTTAATGCTATTTATCGTTTTAAGTTTCAAAGGAATATGTCTTCAGACAATGTTTATTTTTGGCCTACCCAATGGATCAACATTTCTAGGTAGGCTATCATAGATACAGTATACATTTTTAAAAACAAGATGGATGCTTGTCTTTTTCAATCTCTAACTATGTTACGCTTGCTTGTATGGTCGCCTGTTAAATGATTCCATTTGGAATGTCCCTGGAACCCAGCAAACACACTTGGTTACCTCCTGCCCTATTAAAGAAGATCAACACACTACCCGTTTTGTCAATTTTTCGGAGATAGTTATAATCCAGTGGTATAACAATGCGGATGTAGTAGTGTAGATCCTTCAGCCCTACCCACATACAATATCAATGAACAGATTATTGTTGCTGTGTTCTCTGTGATTTTAAAGGTCTTGTTGGAAGGGTTATTTTTGTATGTAAAAGTTTATTTTGCTTTGGCAAAAGACAAAATTTGTACATTAGATACAAATATGGTGGCAAATCTCCATTTTTTGGGTTCAGGATCTTTGGACCTTTTCTATTTAACATAGTTTAGGTAGGGATACCAGCTCCATTAGTAAACAGCAATTGTATGAATTGCAGTCTTGACCTTTCAGTTTACATTAAGTTAGGTAGGATACCAGTCTTCAGATCATTAGACCGCAGATTGTATGAATTATTCTGACCTTGTCTATTTTACATTAAGTTTAGGTAGGGATACAGTACCCAGTTCGCATTAGACAGCCAAGATTGTATGAATGATCTTGCCCTTTTAGTTTACATTTTAAATTTAGGTAGGTAGGATACCATCCCAGATCAAGTAGACAGCAGATTGAATGAATTGAATTCTGTGCCTTTCTAGTTTACATTAAGTTTAGGTAGAGATCCCAGTTCCAAATCAATGACCAGCAGATAGTATGAAGTTTATCTTGACCTTTCTAGGTTACATGTAAGTTTAGGTAGAGATACCAGTTCCCAGAATCACTTAGACAGCAGAATAGTATGAGTGAATTCTTGCCTTTCTATTTTACATTAAGTTTAGGTAGAGATTACCAGTCCCAGTGTCCATTAGGGGGACAGCAGATAGTATGAATTGAATTCTTGACCTTTCTATTGTACCTTAAGTTTAGGTAGAGCTAACCGGTCCCAGATCAATTAGACAAGCAGAGATATGAATGAATTCTTGACTTTCTAGTTTACATTAAGTTTAGGTAGGGATACCAGTCCCAGTTCCATAGACAGACAGATTGTATGAATTGAATTCTTGACCTTTCTAGTTACTTTAATTTAGTGGAGATACCAGTCCAGATCAATTAGACACAGCAGATAGTATGAATTGAATTCTTGACCTTTCTATTTTACATTAAGTTTAGGTAGGGATACCCAGTCCCAGTTCATTAGAAGCAGATTGTATGAATTGAATTCTTGACCTTTCTGTTTACATTAAGTTTAGGTAGAGATACCAAGTCCCAGATAATTAGACAGCAGATAGTATGAATTGCATTCTTGACCTTTTTATTTTACATAAGTTTAGGTAGGGATACCAGTCCCAGTTCCATTAGACAGCAGATTGTATGAATTGAATTCTTGACCTTTCTATTTTACATTAAGTTTAGGTAGGGATACCAGTCCCAGTTCCATTAGACCAGCAGATTGTATGAATTGAATTCTTGACCTTTCTAGTTTACATTAATTTAGGTAGGGATACCAGTCCCAGATCAAATTAGACAGCAAATAGTATGAATTGAATTCGTGACCTTTTATTTTACATTAAGTTTAGGTAGAGATACCAGTCCAGATCAATTAGAAGCAGAGATAGTAGAATTGAATTATTGATCCTTTTTGATTTTACATTAAGTTTAGTTAGGGATACCATTCCAGTTCCATTAGACAGAGATTGTATGAATTGAATTCTTGACCTTTCTATTTTACATTAGTTTAGGTAGGGATACCAGTCCCAGTTCCAAAGACAGCATATTGTATGAATTGAACTTCTTGACCTTTCTTAGTTTACATTAAGTTTAGGTAGAGACCAGTCCCAGATCAATTAGACAGCAGATAGTATGACTTGAATTCTTGACCTTTCTAGTTTACATTAGTTAGGTAGGGATAACCAGTACCCAGATCAATTAGACAGCAATTGAATGAATTTGAATTCTTGACCTTTCTAGTTTACATTAAGTTTAGGTAGGGATACCAGTTCCACATCCTATAGACAGCAGATTGTATAAAGGTAATCTTGACCTTTCTAGTTTACATAAGTTTAGGTAGCAGATACCAGTCCCAGACAATTAGACAGCAGATTGAATGAATTGAATTTTTGACCTTTCTAGTTTACATTAAGTTTAGGTAGGGATACCAGTCCCAGATCAATTAGACAGCAGATTGGAATGAATTGAATTCTTGACCTTTCTAGTTTACATTAAGTTAGGTAGGGATACCAGTCCCAGATCAATTAGACAGCAGATGGATGGATTTAATCTGTCTTTCTAGTTTACATTAAGTTTAGGTAGGGATACCAGTCCCAGATCAATTAGACAGCAGATAGTATGGATTTAAATCTTGATCTTTCTAGTTTACATTAAGTTTAGGTAGGGATACCAGTCCCAGATCAATTAGACAGCAGATAGTATGGATTTAAATCTTGATCTTTCTAGTTTATATTAAGTTTAGGTAGGGATACCAGTCCCAGATCAATTAGACAGCAGATAGTATGGATTTAAATCTTGATCTTTCTAGAACCGATCTTTCGGAACCGAGGGGTCCGAGTCGGACCCGCATCCCATCTCTATTTATTAATGGTTAGATGGCTAATCTATCTGTAACAGGAAAAACATGGGACTTTGTCAAATTCATTATCGCCACAAAAGCTTTATAAATGTAACCTGCGTTGTGTTGAAACGGCGCCATTTTGAAGCTTAATATTAAACAGCTGTTGACCTGGTCTATTGCTTAAAAGCGCAGCACAAAAAAACTGTTAAATATCTGCCACAAAGCCTTTGATGAATAGTTTTCAGGGGTTCACCCATCTTAAACGTATGATAAAGACTCTCGCTGAGGACCCCAATTGTTTCCCATTTTCTTATCTTTGTGCTCTGTGAACACATTTGGTAAGAATGACTATTGTGCTTGAAGCATATTTATCATAGTCTGTTATATTAACGGCATGGCAGCCCCAAGCACTATAAAGATGCCCATGTATATATCACCTCTGACATTCCTGCATCGTTACAAAAATCACACACTTACTGTTACATTGGTCACAAAGCTATATCCGCAGGGAAACGTTGAATGGTAGGAAGAACTTTCAGGTCCAGCTACTATGATTCAATGTTCAGGTTGGAATGAGCAGTGTGGGGCCACCATACCAAAGAGCTAATCTTTCCCCACCAACGTGGAATGGCTCAATAGACTTTCATCCAGAGACTAATCGGTGTCCTACCAAAAACGTTTGTTTTGTATTTTAGGGTAAAGTGCAAGTAAAATCTGTGTGCAATGAAAACTTACTTTGCATTTTATGTTACTGTAAGTTTCTGGAAAAATGTGTAAGCTAAGGCAGGTATTCCTACGATTGTGGTACTAGAAACAAGAGTGTTGGGGCACTCGTATACATCAGTATATATATATAACGTAGTAGAAGCTGCTCGACCGGATACCATACAAATATACATCCAAATCAAGAATTAGAAAACCCTTGGCCACACTATAATAATATTATTATAAAAACCCTTTATTTGAAGCATAGCATGGGTAATAACATAAAAACAATGAAAAAGTATATCAACAATCCAAGCAATGATTCAAACACCCCAATATAAGCATAATATGTGTACAAAGATGTATTTGTCAGTCCGAAAAAGGGTACCTGTTTTTGTTTACAGCCCCCGGGAAATATCCTCCACAGACCAATTGATAGAGGCAGATTCCTTTATGGTAAAACATACATGGAAGTCAGTAGCGCATGACAATTTTGCGTTACAGACTTTCTTACAGAGACCTGCTCACTGGTTCTATAGCAAAATGACATCACAATAAGGAATGCTAACATAATCCTTAACATATGGTGGGCGTACAATCATGGAACACAAGACACCAATCAGAAGAGGTTATTGGGTCCCCTCCCCAGCACTGTATGTGGTTTTCATTAAGGAGAACGTGGACCTATAACTCCAGCCTTGTACTCCCAAAGATTCTACCCCCTTCTCACCTTAGATCCAGATCTCCTCCATTTAAACTTTAGTTCTAAACAATAGCTTTAGAGCCTGGTAGTCCTACACCTCTAGAGCCTTATAGTCCAATACCTCCAGAGCCTTGTAGTCCAATACCTCCAGAGCCTTGTAGTCCTTACACCTCTAGAGCATCCTATAGTCCAATACCTCCAGAGCCTTGTAGTCCCAATACCTAGCAGAGCCTTATAAGTCCTACACCTCTAGCCTTATAGTTCCAATACCTCCAGAGCCTTGTAGTCCTAACCATTTGACTCTTTGGCGTACTATTTAGATATATTGCTTAGGGCATAATTATACATATTATCATATATTATGGGCCCTAGGTGGACCACCTGTTCATATGATCTAATAGTTGGTCTATAGGTGGTAAACAGTACCAATGAATAAATAATTAGTAACCCATATATGATTGTGGTGCCTCCTCCCTAGGTGCATTGTCTAATTAAGTCAAATTACTCAGATCTCTTTAATCAGATTGTTGGGAGTATCGTATTGACGTATCATTAATATTATGGTTCTGATATTCTGCCAACTGCCACTGCTCCTAGTAACCGTGCAAAGAAATTCCTACATAATTTACTGTCAAACTTGGATTAGCCTATTTACACTATCTCCCAATAGTGAGTGCAACCCTCACATTTCGGTAAATATTGTATTTATCTTTTGATGGGACAATTACTGATGATCTGACACTTTGATACAATGTAAAGTAGTAGTGTACAGCTTGTATAACAGTGTAGATTAGCTGTCAAGACACAGTCTTAATGTCTAAACCGCTGACAAAAAAAGTGAGTTCACCCCTAAGTGAAAAAAAATGCTGCTAAATTGTAAGTGTCAATATTTTTGGTTGTCTACACGCCCTTGAGCTTCACAGGATACCACTGGACACTTCCATTCCTTGACGACAGAGCTGGTATATGTTAGAGGACCATGTGTCTCTACACTTCCATTTGAGGATGTCCACAGGTGCTCAGTAGGGTTAGGTCTGGAGACATGCTTGGCCAGTCCAGCACCTACGCAAGGCAGAGAGTGGTTTGTCATGGAGGGTGTTTTAGGGGTCATTATCATGAATATATATACACCTTGTGTTAGTTTCCCAAGGGAGGAAACGTGCTCTGCTTTAGATATGTCACAGTACATGTTGGCATTCATGGTTCCCTCAATGAACTGTAGTTCCCCAGAGCCGGCAGTACTCTGCAGAAATTTCCACGGTTATACAAAGCTGTCCATTGAATACTTTACATTGTAGTAAAGGGTCATTTCTTTAGTTGAAAGAAAATAAAATAAGAAGAGAATAAAATATTTACAATAATGTCACTATTTGACATACTGTATATGTGCGTTTCCTGACCTGTATTCACAGGCAATATAAACTAGTTCAATATTGGCTAGCGTGATCCCGCACCAATGGACCAACTCATTACGGTCAGGATTTGAAGATTAAGGGACAGTTCAGTGAAATGATCAATATTTGTGTAAATTGTTAGTTTGTGTAATGCCTTCTTCGTTATTCTACATATTCTCTCCCATTTGAAAAATCAGTGTTTCATACCCTTTGCTGTTCCCTGCTGTTGACATTAGTGAGCTGACATTTCAGGTTCTGTAACGGTCCTTTCTTCCCAGGATGCACCACACTTCCTTGGAATGTTCAGTATTTCTACTGATTGGCTGTGGATGGGTCAAACATGCTCAGATCTCTACTGAGCAACTGAATCAACCCAGTCGGGGTCAAGGGCAAAACCATATCGGTCCTACTAGGGGTCCTGCAAACAGGAAGTCATATTTCGGAACATTTATTTTTTGTACACAGACACAATTCTGAATGGCAGATTAAGGTCATTGGGATGGAAAAATACTGCTCTTTTTCTGAAAAGCATGTGTATTTGCACTGAACTTCCCCTTTAAACTTATCCTTTATAATAACAAAGTTATCAAATTACAAAGAAGAGAACTTTTTCAGAATATTTTATTACATGACACACCCTGTTAAATTATTTTGAGAATCTGTGTAGCCTAATTAAAGGAAATAATTAAAATATCTATCAATCTGGTAGTAAAATAAAATTAAATACCTACTACAAACCTTGTCTATAAACAACAGAACTAAATGCACAGAATAAAACTCTAATCCTCCAAACATTCAAAACTACGCAGTTCAAATCTGGCCTACTTTATTCTCAGTTTCCTCTACAACAGTTTACTCTAAATATGCCCACATGGGCACTAATTTAAATGATTACAGTATATTAGAACTTATTCTTACCTTTGGGTCTAGAGGGCGGTTGTGTGTTTATAACAAAAGACAATTACCAAGAAACAGAAATACTTTTAACCTGCTTCATTGGGATTCAATAAAAGTTCTTATCGATAAAACTGGTGCTAATATTGCCCCAACCAATCGATGTTAGATCTTCAAATGTTAGATAACATCTGATTGGTTGGCAAAATTAGCACCATTTTAAACAATAAGCAGAGTTTATTCAATAAAAGTTCTTATCGTTTAAAATGGTGCTCAATGTTTTGCCAAACCAATCAATAGAGTTTTGCTTTCAAATGGTTAAATAAGATCTGATTGGTTGGGGCAAATTAGCACCATTTTTAACAATAAGAACTTTTATGGATCTCACTAAGGGTTTATTATTTACAGTATTAAGCAAGAGATGTGAGTTTGGGCTAAGCCACACTGCAGCATTTTACACTACAATCCGAGTCGCACCTTAAAAAGCTCACCCAGAGTTGACCAACTGCCCTGGCCACTAGGTGCACTTATGGGTGTTGTGATCCGGTTGTGTGGCCTCGGCCTAAACGCACATTCCAACTTTATCCAATTTAATAAAAGTGCTGATTAAACTTGCAGTATCAGAACGTTCTAATTCTACGTGTTATAAGTAAGTACATCCCCAGTTGACATGTACGCCCCTATGGCTGTAAAATACCAGGCGTGTAGAATAATACCTCAGTGTAGAATGGGGAACGTACAATTACAATCACAATTAAATATCGCAGTTGTAAAATAACAAGTGTTAAAAACCTCAAATTGTTTTCAATCACTTTTGCTATTTGTATTGTTTATTAAGCAGTTTTTATTTTGTGATAGGATTACCACACCAAATATACGGAACCGCATTAAATCAACGAACCACTTTTGAGCCAATGAGAAGACGCCATCTGCAAAGTTGTGTCTTCCTATTGGCCACATCGAAGACAGAAAAGAAGGTGGAGCAGTAAGTTAAAATAACCCTGCTTACATAAAAAGAACACAGGGATGAGGACAAGCTGGGTACAGGAACATTGCATGAAAGAAGAAGGGGGTATGATGGAACTTTAAGGTCAAGTTTTTATGCACAAATATACCCTGCCAATTCTAGATAACTTTTATACCCTGATGAAACTCCATCAAACTATTTCCAACTGTGAACTCCCTGAAACAGATAAAGTAAAACGATTAACCTACGATTGCCAATTTAAAGGGTATGTCCACGTTTTTTTCCCCATAGTTGCCCAATTGCCCCCTAAAACCCCTTAATCTTGCAAGGTGTAAACCTTTCAAATCTGCTCCTAAATATACTTGGCTGCCTTCTGCCTCTTCCTCCTTTCCTTTTCTGGGCGCAGAAGCAGAGAGGAAGGGGCTAGACCGGCAGCGGACACTGTGATTGGCTGAGACACGTTAGTTTGGGGGTGAAAACCACCCTTAAGATTAAGACCCCTTTGCAGGACAATCATGGGCCCACACACAGAGAGAAATCTTATAGATGAACATTTTCAACACAACTGTTTTGTTTCATGGCACGAGTGTAGTCCATGTATCGTTAAGGGCTATCAAGGGAATAGTTTCTATTGAGTTGTCTGGCTGTCTGGTACTGTGCTGAATACTGGGATGGTGGCATATGGGACATTACACTATATTCTCTATATAGCATTGTCCACATTTCTCGGCACGCCGTTGATCATATTTTCTATTGCGTGAAGTTTTTGGTGCCATTGGAGGAAAACGATATATTGCAAATTATACTTGACTGTTTCCCTTTGGTATCTCCTAATAAAAATCAAGTTACATCAAATTACCTGACAGGTTTAAGCTATACAATTAAAGCCCAAGCCCATAAAGCCTTCCGTGCTGTAAAGGTCCTGGGCATCATCCAGTAATGTAGGAACCCATTATTTTAAACCCTGATTGTTAGCATTTATTAAGGAAAAGAAAAGCAGTTGGGGATATCATTTCTGTTTCATTGGCAGATTGTTTCAAATTCACATCATCTTTTCATTAGAGCCGATTGTCCCTTTGGGAGTTTTCTAATATTTAAATGAACCAAAGGAAGCATTGTGGGTAGAGCTTATAAATATTGAGAATGTGTGAATGTTCACACAATTATCTTCGATCACATGCACACGAAGGACATATATATTCTATGCATGGAACTGAACGCACAGAACATTGATTTAGTGATCACTGCACACACCAGAACGATTGAAATTTAGTGATCCACTGCCAAACACACAGAACATCGAATTTAGTGACACTGCACGCACAAGAACATGATTAAGTTTAGTGATCACTGCACACACAGAACATTGAGTTTAGTGATATACACTGCACACACAGAACACGAATTTAGTGATCACTGCACAACAGAATCATCGAATTTAGTGATCACTGCACACACAGAACTCGAATTTAGTGATCACGGCACACACAGAACATCGAATTAGTGATCACTGCCAACACAGACATCGAATTTAGTGATCACTGCACAACAGAACATCAATTTAGTGAATCACTCCACACACAGACATCGAATAGTGATCACTGCACACACAGAGCATCGAATTAGTGATCACCGCACACACAGAACATCAAATTTAGTGATCACCGCACACCCAGAACATCGAATTTAGTGATCACCCGCCCACACAGAACATCGAATTAGTGATCACCGCACACACAGAACATCGAATTGTAGTGATCACGGCCACACACAGAACATCATCGAATTTAGTGATCACTGCACACACAGACAACACGAATTTATGATCCATCTGCACACACAGAACATCGAATTTAGTGATCACTGCACACACAGCAGCATCGAATTTAGGATCACTGCACACACAGAACATCGAAAGTAGTGATCACCGCACCACAGAGAGCTCGAATTTAGTGATCACCGCACACACCAAAGCATCGAATTTAGTGATCACCTGCACACACAGAAAATCGAATTAGTGACATGCACCAAAAACATCGAATTAGTGATCACTGCCCCACAGAAAACATCGAATTTAGTGATCACTGCACACACAGAACATCGTAATTTAGTGATCACTGCACACACAGAGCATCGAATTTAGTGATCACTGCACACACAAGAACTGAATTTAGTGATCACTTCACACCCCAGAACATTGAATTTAGTGATCACTGCACACACAGAACATTGAATTTGTGATCACTGCACACACAGAACTTGATTTAGTGATCATGCACACACAGAACATGATTTAGTGATCATGAACACAACATGAATTGTGATCACTGCACACAAGAACATGATTTGATCCACTGCACACAGACATTGATTTACTGATCACTGATGTGGAAGACATATCAGATCACTGCATACACAGAACAATTCATTTTCTTTCACACACTGAACATTTCATTTGCTGATCACTGCACACAGAAATCAATTCACCCAGTGGGTGACAAAGGATATACTTTGCACATCGGACTGGTTGGTGACGGTTCTAAATCAGGACAGGTAGAAAAATAAGATTGACATGTAGTTTGATAGAAAGAGGATTAGGATATGATGGAATTATTTCATTGTTTTTCAGGAGATATACTTAATGGCCACACAGTGCAATGAATACCCTGTAAAATATATCCTTATAACTCTTGTAATTGGTGCTTGGTGTTATAATTGTCACCTTACCCATGTTATGAACCATTTTCTAATGTCATCCCTCCCCCACTATAAAAATTCAAACGTTTTGGCCATTTAAAATCATACAAGAAATTTATTAAAACCAAAGTAGATACCGTTATGTACTCCGTATAAACTTGGAAATGTTTCCTTTAAGTCATCCTGAAAAGTCTTCCCTCGGCTTCTTATACTTGGTCTGGGCTGATCTGGATGCTTGAAGGAGCAGCTGGCAAAAAAAAATCACATAGCCTGGGAAAACAAAATATGTTTGTAAGACACAGAATCCTCTAGAATTGGAGGGTTAGGCAATTGTTTGTCATGCTCAGTCAGATCAGCCCAGCCTGCAGAGGAAGGAAGGGAAAAAAGGGAGAAGGCACTTGTGATGGGGCTGTGTATGGGACTTCTAGGGGGGTGTATGGCACTTTATGGGCTGTGTATGGGACTTTCTATGGGGCTGTGTATGGGGGATCTTTTCTATGGGGGCTGTGGTATGGGACTTTTCTATAGGCTGTGTATGGGGACTTTCTATGGGGCTGTGTATGGGACTTTCTATGGGGCTATGTATGGTACTTTCTATGGGGCTGTGTATGGGACTTCTTGGGGCTGTGTATTGGTTACTTCTCTATGGGGCTGTGGATATGGACTTCTATGAGGGCTGGTATGGAGACTTAGCGTTTATGACTTATATAGGCTGTGTATGGGCCTATGAGTGGTATTGGACTGTCTATGGGGCTGTGTATGGGACTTTATATAGGGGCTGTTTGGGACTTTCTCTAATGGGGCTGTGTGAGTGACTTTCTATAGCTTGTGTCTTGGGACTTTCTTTTAAGGGCTGTGTATGGGACTTTCTATGGCTCTGTGTATGGGTACTTTCTATAGGGACTGGTTAGTAGGACTTTCTATGGGGCTGTGTATGGTACTTCATATGGGGCTGTGATGAGACTTTCTATAGGCTGTGTATGGGACTTTCTATGGCTGTGTATGGGACTTTCTATGGGGCTGGTATGGAGCTTTCTATGAGGCTGTGTATGGGACTTTATGGGGCTGTGTAATGGGAATTTCTATGGGGCTGGTATGGGACTTTCATGGGGTTGTATTGGAACTTTCTATGGGGCTGGTATGGGACTTCTCATGGGACTGTGTAATGGAACTTTCTAGGGGTTGTGTTTGGTTTGTAGATTGGGACTCATGGGGTGTAGTGGGACTTTCTATGGGGCTGTGTATGGGACTGTTCTAGGGACTGTGTATGGGACTTTTCTATGGGGCTTGTTGTATTGGACTTTCTCATGGGGCTGTGTATTGAGACTTTTCATATGGGTGGTATGGCTCTATGGTGTATGTGGACTTTCTATGGGGCTGTGTATGGATTTTCTATGGATGGTATGGGACTTTTCTATGGGTTGATTGATGTCTATGGGACTCCCTGATGGGGACTGTCAGGTTCTGGGGCTGTGTATGGGGGACTTTCTATGGGCTGTGTATTTGGACTTTCTATGGGGACTGGGGTATGGGACTTTCGGGTTGGGACTTTTATGGTGAGTTGGGGGAACTTTCTATGGGGCTGTGTATTGGACTTTCTATGAGGCTGTGATGGGACTTTCTATGGGGCTGTGTATGGGAACTTCTATGGAGCAGTTATGGGTACTTTCTAATAGGGCTGTGTATGGGACCTTTTCTAATGGGCTGTGTTATGGGGACTTTCTATGGGGCTGTTTATGGGACTTTCTATGGAGCTGTGTATGCGGACTTTCTATGGGGTCTTTGGCTTGTCTATGGGAGCTTGTTATGGCTGTTATTGGTTCTTGTGGCTGGGTACTGGACTTTCTATGGGGCTGTGTATGGGACTTCTATGGGCTGGGTATTGGTGAACTTTCTATTGGGCTGTGTATGGGACTTTCTATGGGGCTGTGTATGGGGATTTCTATGGGGCCTGTGTCTTGATCTGGACTTTAGGACTTACTATGGGGCTGTGTATGGGACTTTTCTATGGGGCTGTGTATGGACTTTTCTATGGGGCTTTTATTGGACTTTCTATGAGGTGCTGTGTATGGGATTTCCATGGAGGCTGTGTATGGGAACTTCTAGGCGGAGCTGATGGCTTTTCATGCATGTTGGACTTTCATATGGGCTGTGTATGGACTTTCTATGAGGCTGTGTAAGGGACTTTTCTATGGGGCTGTGTTGGGACTTTCTCCCCCCCTGGAGGCTGGGTATGGGACTTTCTATGGGGCTGGTGTATGGACTTCTATGAGGCTGTGTATGGGGAATTCTTTTTAAATGGGGCTGTGTATGGGACTTTTATGGAGCAGTGTATGGGCTTGCTTTCCTATATGGCGTGTATGGGACTTTCTATGGGGACTGGGATGGGCTATTTTGGGATGTTTATGGGACTGTGTATGGGGATTTGCTATGGGGACTGTTATGGGTCTTCATGTGGTGTATGGGACTTTCCTATGGGGCTGTGTATGGGCTTTCTATGGAGTCAGGTATGGGACTTCTAATGGGTCTGTGTATGGGGACTTTCTATGAGGCTGTGTAATGGGACTATTCTATGGACGGCAGTGTGTGGGACTTTCTATGGGGCTGTGATGGGACTTTCTATGAGGCTGTGTATGGGACTTTCTATGGGGCTGTGTATGGGACTTTATGTGGCTGTGTATGGTTTAGGAGCTTTTCTATGGACTTTCTATGGATTTCAGATGTGTATGAGATGTCTATGGGTTAGTATTGGAACTTTCTATGGGTTGTGTTATTGGATTGTGTATGGTACTTTTCTATGGGGGCTTATGGGACTTTCTAATGGGGCTGTGCCCCTAAGGACTTTCATGGGTGCTCTGGTAAAGAATTTCTTATTGGGTTGTTATTGGCTGGTATGCGGGCTGTGTAGGGGGACTTTCTGGGCTGGGATGGGCTGTTGTTTGGGACTTCTAGGGGGTGATGTATTGGACTTTCTATGGGAACTGTGTATTGGCTTTTCTATGTGGGCGGTGTGTATGGGGACTTTCTATGGAGGCTTTGTTTGGGGATGTTGTATGGGATGTTTAAGGGACCTGTGTTATGTTATGTGTAAATTTATATGGTGCCCTTTGGGGATGCAGTGCTGTCATTGGAGTGTGTTATGGTTTCTATAGGTGTGGTTGTACTTCCATGGGTGTGTATTGGACTTTTCTAGGTGTGTTGGCTTATGGTGGTATTGGACTTTCTATGGGGTGTTGGCTGTTATGGTGGGGACTTTCATGGGGCGTTATTGGGACTTCTATGGGCGGTGATGGGACTTTCATATGGGGCTGTGTATGGCCTTTCTATCGGGGACGTTGGTATTGGCTTTCTAGTGGGGACGTGTGTAATGGGACTTTCTAGGGGCATGTTATGGACTTTCTATGGGCGTTGTCATGGCTTTTGGGCTGTGATGACATGGGACGTTTTATTCATTAGCAGTTAGATTATGGGCTGGGTATTGCTTTAGGCTTTATGGGACTTTCTGGGCGATGATTCTAGGTGTGCTTGTGTATGGTACTATTTCTATGAGGCTGTATGATTTGTATGGGGTGTGTTATGGGTTTTGCTGTTTCTTGTATTTTTTTTTGTTGTTTTGCTTTTTCATATTTTTGTTTTTCTTTTGTTTTTTCTGTTACTTTTATTTTTCTGGGACGGGGGTGTACTTGTCTGGGGGGATGCGTTGGCGCTTGTTGCTTTTTTTTTCACTAGTTAGGCTTGTAGGGACCTATTGACTGTGGTATTGGATCTGGACGTATGGTTCTATGGGGCTGTGTATGGAATTCTATGGACTGGTATAATGCATGGGTTATGTATTGGACTTTCTTGGGGGTTGTGTGTATTGGATTGTGTATGGGATCGGGCTATGGGGATGTGTATGGGGACTTCTCTATGGGCTGTGTATTGGATTTTTTTCTATGGGGCGTGTAAGGACTTTACTATGGGGGCTGTGTTAAGGGACTTTCTATGGGCGTGTTGTATACAGAATTCTATGGTGCTGGTGTATTGGATTGGTATGGGGCTGTGTACGGGACCTTTTCTATGGGGCTGTTGTATGGGACTTTCTATGGGGTGATGTTGGACTTTCTATGGGGACTGTGGTAATTGGGACCTTCTATGGGGGCGTTGTATGGACTTTCTATGGAGCTTTGTTTGGGGATGTGTTGGGACTGTGTAGGGATGTGTATGTATATGTTTATTTATGGTGCACTTTGGGGATGCATAGTGCTGTACATTGGAGTTGTATATGCTTTCTAAGGGTTGGTATTACTTTCTATGGGCTGTGTATTGGACTTTCTATGGGGGCTGTGTATGGGACTTTTCTATGGGGCGTGTATTGGACTTTCTATGGGGCGGTTGTATGGGACTTCTGGGGGGCGTGTAATGGGGACTTTCTAATGGGGCGGTGTATTGGACTTTCTATGGGACTGTTGGTATTGGACTTTCTATGGGGCAGTGTTTAGACTTCTATTATGGGCTGTGGATTGACTTAATAGGGCTGTTGTATGGGACTTTCTATGGGGCTGTTATAGACTTTACTGGGGCTGTCTATAGGACCTTCCTATGGGGCTGTGTATGGTACTTTCTATGGGGCTTATGTATGGGTCTTTTTATGGTTGTGATTGGACTTTCTATGGGGCTGTGTATGGGGCTTTCTATGGGACAGTTGTATGACTATTTTCTATGGGGAGTGTGCTATGGGACTTTTTATGGGGGCTTTCTATGGGGGCGGTTTATGGGACTTTCTATGGGGCAGTGTATAGGCTTTCTATGGGCTTTCTGTGTATGGCACTCCTATGGGGGGGTAGTATTGGACTTTTTAGGGGCTTCTGTGTATGGCGTTTTCTATTGGGGCCTGGTGTATTGGACTTTCTATGGGGCTGTGTTTATGGTACTTCTATGGGCTTGTGATTGGACTTTCTATGGGGTTGTGTATTGGACTATTATTGTGCTGTGTATGGGACTTTCTATGGAGCTTTGTATGGGGATGTGTATGGGACTGGGGTGGGTGTATGTATATGTTTATTTATATGGCGCCACTTGGGGGACTGCAGCAATTGTACATTGGATTGTGTATATAGGCTTCTATAGGGCTGTGTATGGGACTTCTGTGGACTGTGTTATTGGATTTTCTAGGGGGGCTGTGTTGGGACTCTTTCTTGGGGCTGTGATGGGACTATTCTAATGGGATGTATGGACTTGCTATGGCTTATGCTGTGTAGGGACTTTCTATGGGGTTGTGTCATTGTGGACGTTCCTATGGGCTGTGTAGAGACTTTCAAGGTGTTTGTGTATAAGATTCTATGGACTATGTATTGGAGTTGTGTATGGGGCTGTTGTATGATGGACTTTATGGCAGCATGAGTGGTGATGTGTATGGACTGTGATGTAATGTTTATTTATATGGCGCCACTTGGGGATGCTTAGCGTGTACATTGGATGTGGGTATATGGCTTTTTATGGGTGCTGGTGTATGTGGACTTTTCTATGGAACGTGTTATGGACCTTTCGATGGATGTGATATGGGAACTTCTCTGGAGCTTGTATGCTGGGTCTTGTGTATTGGACTTTCATATGGGTGGCGTTATTGAACTTTCTATGGGTCTTTCTAGGAGCTGTGATGGGATGTGTATGGGGATGTGTATGGAGCACTGTGTATGTATATGTTTATTATTATATGGCGCCACTTGGGGATGGCGTGCTTGTACGCTGGTTGTGTATTATGGACTTTTTATAGGGTTGTGTATTGGCACCTTTCTATGGTGGCTGTGTACGGGGCTTTTATGGGGCTGTGTGGATTTGGTTGTGGGGCTTTTTATAGGGTGTTGGTTATTGGACTTTACTATGGAATGGTGTATTGGATTGTGTTAAGGGGCTTTCTATGGGGCAGGTGTATGGACTTTCTCTATGGGGCGGTGTATGGACTTTCTATGGGGCTGTGTATGTGGAACTCTTTATGGGGCTGTGTATGGGACTTTCTATGGGGCTGGTGTATTTGGACTTCTATGGGCTGTGGTATGGGACTTTCTATGGGACTGTGATTGTATTGTGTATGGGCCTTTCAATGGGCAGTGAAAAATATTGGACTTTTTAGGGGCGGTGTATGGGTTTTAGCTTGTATGGACTTCTGGGTGGTATGGGACTTTTATGGGGCTGGCTGTGGTATGGCCTTTTCTTGGGTGGGTATGGACTTTCTATGGGGTGGTTATTGGATTTTCTATGGGGCTGTGTATTGGACTTTCTATGGGGCTGTGTATGGGACTTTCTCTGGGGCTGTGTATGGGATTTTCTATGGGGCTGTGTATTGGACTTTCTCTAGGACTGTGCATGGGACTTTCTATGGGGCTGTGTATTGGACTTTCTATGGGCTGTGTATGGGACTTTCTATGGGGCTGTGTATTGGACTTTCTATGGGGGATGGTTGTTATGAGACTTTTTATGGGGTTATGTATGACTTTCTATGGGACTGTCTATTGGATGTGTGTATGGCACTTTCTATGGGACTGTTGTATTGGAATTTCTATGGGGGGTGTATTGAACTTTTGATGGGGCTGTGTATGGGACTTTATATGGAGTTTTTTTATGGGACTGTGTATGTATATGTTATTTAACGGCGCCACTTGGGGATGCAGCGTTGGTACAATTGGATTGTGTATATGGCTTTTAGGGGCTGTGTATGGGACTTCTGTGGGACTGTGTATGGTTTCTAGGGGGTGCTGGTATGGGACTTTTATGGGGCTGTGTATGGGGCTTTTATGGGCTGTGTATGAGACTTTCTTATGGGGTAGATTGGAGTTTTATGGGACTGTGTATTGGATTGTGTATGGGACTTTTATGGGGCTGTGTATTGGACTTTCTATTGGGCTGTGTATGAGACTTTCTATGGGGTTATGTATTGGACTTTCTATGGGACTGTGACTGGATTGTGTATGGGGATTTTTATGGGGCTGTGTATGGGACTTTCTATGTGACTGTGTATTGGATTTTCTATGGGGCTGTGTATGGGGCTTTCTATAGGGTTGTGTATTGGACGTTCTATGGGGCTGTGTATGGGGTCTTTCTATGGGGGTCTTCTACATGGGTGTGTATTGGAATTTCTATGGGTCTGTGTAGGGGCTTTCTATAGGGTTGTGTATTGGACTTTCTATGGGGACGTGGATTGGATTGTGTATGGGGCTTCTAGACCCACGGATGCGGCTGCTAAATTAGAGCCGCGACTTGTCTATGCGGGAGGTTGTATTAGGTATGAGTTTTTGTATATGGGAACGTTTCTATGGAATTTCTGTGTATGGGAATCTTTCATTGGGGCTTCTATGGTATGGGACTTTCTATGGGGCTTGTGTATTGGACTTCTAGGGGCTTCTGAGCTAGGGACCCCATGGGACTTTCTATGGGGCTGTGTATGGGACTTTCTATGGGGCGGTGTATTGGACTTTCTATGGGGCTGTGTATTGGACTTTCTATGGGGCTGTGTATTGGACTTTCTATGGGGCTGTGTATGGGACTTTCTATGGGGCTGTGTATTGGACTTTCTATGGGGCTGTGTATGGGACTTTCTATGGGGCTGTGTATGGGACTTTCTATGGGGTTGTGTATTGGACTTTCTATGGGGTTGTGTAATGGACTTTCTATGGGGCTGTGTATTGGACTTTCTATGGGGTTGTGTATTGGACTTTCTATGGGGTTGTGTATTGGACTTTCTATGGGGTTGTGTATTGGACTATCTATGGTGTTGTGTATAAGAATTTCTATGGGACTATGTATTGGATTGTGTATGGGACTTTCTATGGAGCTTTGTATGGGGATGTGTATGGGACTGTGTATGTATATGTTTATTTATATGGCACCACTTGGGGATGCAGCGTTTTACATTGGATTGTGTATATGGCTTTTATGGGGCTGAGTATGGGACTTTCTGTGGGACTGTGTATTGGATTTTCTAGGGGACTGTGTATTGGACTTTCTAGGGGGCTGTGTATGGGGCTTTTTATGGGTCTGTGTATTGGATTGTGTATGGAGCTGTGTATTGGAATTTCTATGGGGCAGTGTTTAGGACTTTCTATTGGGCTGTGTATAAGACTTTATGGGGCTGTGTATAGGACTTTCTATAGGGCTGTGTATGGAAATTTCTATGGGGCTGTGTATTGGACTTTCTATGAGTCTTTCTATGGGGCTGTGTATGGAACTTTATATGGGGTTGTGTATGGGACTTTCTATGGGGCGGTGTATGGGACTTTCTATGGGGCGGTGTATGGGATTTTCTATGGGGCGGTGTATGGGGTTTTCTATGGGGCGATGTATGGGACTATCTATGGGGCTGTGTATGGGGCTTTCTATAGGGCTGTTTATGGGACTTTCTATGGGACTGTGTATGGGACTTTCTATGGGACTGTGTATGGGACTTTCTATGGGACTATGTATGGGACTTTCTATGGGACTGTGTATGGGTCTTTCTATAGGGTTGTGTATTGGGCTTTCTATGGGGCTGTGTATGGGACTTTCTATGGGGCTGTGTATTGGACTTTCTATGGGACTGTGTATGGGACTTTCTATGGGACTGTGTATGGGTCTTTCTATAGGGTTGTGTATTGGGCTTTCTATGGGGCTGTTTATGGGACTTTCTATGGGACTGTGTATGGGACTTTCTATGGGACTGTGTATGGGACTTTCTATGGGACTATGTATGGGACTTTCTATGGGACTGTGTATGGGTCTTTCTATAGGGTTGTGTATTGGGCTTTCTATGGGGCTGTGTATGGGACTTTCTATGGGGCTGTGCATGGGGCTGTGTATGGGACTTTCTATGGGGCTGTGTATGGGACTTTCTATGGGGCTGTGTATGGGACTTTCTAAGGGACTGTCTATGGGAGAAAGTCAACCCTCAGTTTTTACTTGAGTCAATCAGTTTGACTCTTTTTCAGTTAAAAATAAGTACAGTTCAGTAAAAATTAAGTTTATATTCTTGTAGGTTTATACTCAAGTATATATGTTATAGAGATATAAAGTCAGTCAGTCCATATTGATAGCGCTCCACCTTCTTATGGGTGCTCCTTACTCAGTTAGCACGGGACTTTTTTCATAACAGTTAAATGTTATTCCATGTGTATGAAATCTACGCAGGTCGTCATGATACTTCATTAACAAAATAACCTCACCTAAAATAATTACACATAGTTCACATACATGAGTGTGTCAAAGTGTATGTTATTGTATGAGATATATAGTCACTCAACTTCTGAGGTGTAAAGGCTTATCAGTGATATCATTAGATACAGTACGGCTTATCTGTAATATTACATACAGTATGGTTTATCAGTGATATCATTAGATACAGTACGGCTTATCAGTAATATTACATACAGCATGGTTTATCATTGATATCATTACATACAGTATGACTTATCTGTAATATTACATACAGTATGGGTTATCAGTGATATCATTAGATACAGTACAACTTATCTGTAATATTACATACAGTATGGTTTATCAGTGATATCATTAGATACAGTACGGCTTATCTGTAATATTACATACAGTATGGTTTATCTGTGATATCATTAGATACAGTACAACCTATCTGTAATATTACATACAGTATGGGTTATCAGTTAGATAATCACATTCTTATATCAAGTACAAACTTACTCCCCCCTGTATATTAGCCGACAGTCATTAGGTTTAGTCATGAACTACATTAATCACCGTTAACACTTATCTGGTAATATTACGCTACAAATATGGGTTCTACATCTCATGATCCACATATTTTGTATATAGCTAGTACACCTTATCCTGTCAACTAAATTACATACAATAGTGGGTATCAGTGGATTCCATTAGAACTACCGGTACTGCTTTATCTGTAATCCACTCTGTTACACTTACAGTATGTTATCTCATACGTCGAATACTCCGACTATAGATACGTACGCGTATTCAGTAATATTACTACATCATGGTTCTTATACATTGAAACCCTTACACTACAAGTAATCCGACTTATCTTGTAATATTACATACAAGTATGGGGGATCAAGGGCATATTGAGATACAGTTAAACGGCTTATCAACCAATTATCTACATATCCCGTATGGGTCTATCGTGATATCCATCTCTATCAGTCACCGGCGTATCACGTAAGAGTTCCACTTACAGTATGGTCTATTCATATGATATCATTAGATAGATCCAGTTAACAACCGATCTGTAATAGTACATACAGTAATGGGTTATCAGTGGTGATACATTACATACAGTACGGCTTATCAGTATTAATTAACATTCCAATGGGTACTGGTTTATCAGTGAGATCATTACTATACCGTGTGTACTTATCTGTAATATCACATACAGTATGGTTTTCCAGTGATAATCCAATATAATACAATCACCGCTATCAGAATATTAGCAATAAGGTAGGGGTGTTTTAATACCTAGTCGAGATACATCGATTCTCAACTACATAAAGGGCTTTATTGCGATTGAAACTTATTAAATACATTATGGGGTACTCCATTTGGATCTTCATAGATAACAGTATGACTTTATCATTGTAATATTAGCATACGCAGGGTTAGATCCTTGATATCACTTAGATAAAATTACTGCCTTTTATCTGTATATTACATACAGTATGGGTTAATTCAGTGAATGAATCAGTTACATACAGCTAGACTTCTGTTACATATTACATCGTTGGTATCAGTGATTAATTGCCATTCATCTCGTACCACTTAATCGTAATATTACATCCACAACGTATGGGTTCTCCGTGATATCATTAGAGACAGTATGCCTATCTGTAATATGAACATACAGTATGGGATATCAGTGAGTACTCATTAGATAGCAGTAAACGGCTTATCTGTAAAGTATTCATACAGTATGGCTATTATCTTTTGATTCATTAGCATACAAGTACACCTATCTGTAATATTACATCCATCATAGGGTTATCAGTGATATACAATAGATCCAGTAACACACCCTATCTGTTAATATTTAAACACTAAGTATGGGTTACTCGGATATCATTGAGTACAGTACAACGTATCTGCGTATATTACAGTACAGTATGGTTTTATCATTGAGATCAGTAATACAGTATGACTCTCTGTAAATATACATAGCATTATTTGTTCAATCAGCTGACAGACTCTGTTGATACATGAAATACCTTAAGTCAGTAATATTACAGCCAGTATGGTTTACTCTCTCATTGATATCATAGATTGAAACACGCACACAAGACTTATCAGTAATTAATTACCTACAGTCATGGTTTCTGGTCTCGCTGTGCCCCCGACTCATTGCACTTCATTTAGATCAGTACAACCTACTGTAATCATTACATACAGTATGGGTATATCCGTTAGTCATTAGAGCAGTACCACCACCCGTCTCTGGTCTATATTTACCTTACATTGGGGTATCAAGTGATATCTATTTAGATACAGTACACTACTCTGTAATATTATCATACAGTATGGGGGTTTCAGTGATATTCATGTGGATACAGTACAACTTATCTGTAATTTAACATCCGAATTGGGGGTTTACTTCATTGGATTCATTAATACGTATGTCCTTATCTGTAATATTACATAGCAGTCTAGTCTTGGTTATCAGTGATATCTTAGATACAGGTAAGACTTATTGTAATCTTACAATACCGTATGGGATCTATCCATCTGCTATCATTTGTACGTACAACTTATCTGTAATATTACATCAGTTTCGGGTTCTCAAGTGGATCTCATATAGATACAGACCGGCTCTATCAGTACAAATATACATACATTATGGTGTTAGCAATGATATCATGATCACAGTAACCCTATCTGTAATAGTACATAATCAGTAATGGGTTGATCATTGATATCATTAGATACGTTAACCCTTTAGCTGTAATATTACTACTACAGGTTATGTTTATCTCATGAGGCCATTATATACATAGACCTTCACATACCTCTTACATACGTAATGGTGTTATCCATGTGATATCTTATATCAACATTAGGCTTATCTGTAATTCTCTACTACGTATCCGTTGATCAGCTTCGGCGAATATCATTAGATATCACGTAAGACTCTAGCTGTAATTACCATCAGTAGGGTTTCCTCGAGTGAGACCATAATTAGATACTATTAGGACTCTATCTGTCATCTTACTACCAGCTATGGTTTTAAGGTCCGTTGATAATCTATTCGGAACACGTACCGACTTATTTTCGTATAGTACATACTACGGATGAGTTCTCATTAGATATCATTTGACCTACAGTACAACTTCTACTCTGTCAATATTACATACAGGATGGTTTATCAGTGATACATAGATTACAGTTGTAAAGATGGCAGGAAAGTTGGACAGGACAAGCGTAATGGGGGGGAATCAGATGTAATCATTATGATCAGGTATACTTAGTCTGTAAGTATCTACATCAGGTAATGGGGGTTTTAGCAGTTATATCAATCTACAATACGAGTCCGGCTCTAATCTGGAAGTATTCGCAGTATGGCGTATCAGTGATAGAGTCGTTTTCATTACATTACAGTACAAATTATCAGTAATATTACATTACAGTAATGTGTTTATCAGCCTGATAGCAGCTATAGACCGGCTATGCACGTACCCCCTCCTGTAATCTTTACTATCAGCTAATGGTTTTATATTCATTTGATTATCATGACATACTGTAACGGCTCATCAGTAAATTACATACCTTGGTTTTTAGTCATTGATCTCAGTAGAACATATTACTATCAGTATATTACCATACAGTTTAACTGGTGCATCATTGCTTCATTACATACAGTATGACTTATCTGTAACTTGATTAACATACAGGTATTGTTTCTCCCAGTGATATCATTTATAGTATCAGTACTGCTTATCATAAAAATTACACTACCAGTCTGGTTTATTATCAGTGGATACTCCTTACATACAGTATGACTTTACTGTAATGGCTACATACAGTATGGTTTAATCTATCAGCTGATATCATCCTATATACAGTATCCGCTTATCAGTAATATTACATACTATGGTTTATCATTGATATCATTAGATAAAAGTAATGACTTATCAGTCATCATTACATTACATGTATGGTTTACTCCAGTGATAACATTATCATACAGTATGAATCTTCATTCTGGAAGATTACATTACATATGGTTTATCAGTGACTATCCATGTACATCAGTACACAGCAGTAATATTACATTACAGTATAGGTTATACATCCTGATATCATTAGTTACTAGTATGACCTTACTCAGTGAATATGAACATTTCCAGTAGTTTAATCAGTGATATCAGTCCTCCAGTATGACCTTATCTTGTAATACTTTACATACGTGGTTGTATTATCAGTGACGATCATACATACAGTCACAATCTTTACTTCTGTAATATTACATACCCAGTATGGGTTATCCCATGATTCATTAAATACAGAACGACTTCCATCTGTAAATATTACATTACAGTATGGGTTATCAGGGATATCATATGATACATTATACTGTATCAGTAATTATACATCCGTCATGGGTTTATCCAGGTGATATCACTTAGAACTCCATAGAACCGCAACGTATCATAATATTACGACAGCTATGGGTGTCAGTGAATATCAGTTACAAATACAGTTATTACCGTATCTGTAATTTACATACAGGTATGGGTTTATCTCCAGTGATCATCCCTTACATTACATATCAACCTAGCAGTATTTACCATACAGTAATGGCTTATCTATTGATATCCTTAGACTACAGTCGAAACTTATCACGTACTAATTACAACATTATCGGGTTATCGCAGTGATTCATTAGATTGCCGTATGAACCTCTCTGTTAATATTACATCACATATGGGTTATTCATTGCTATATCCTTACTACAGTACCAACTTATCTGTTGAATAACCTTTAACATGACAGTATGGTGCGTATTAATCAGCTGAATATCATTAACATCTGCCAGTACCCCGGCTTATCAGTATCTTACATACAGTATTGTTTACTCATTGATATCAAGGAGTCATACACTTTTATCGTGTAATACTATTACACTACCACCAGTCCTGGTTTTATCCAGGGAACTCATTCACATACAGTACGGCTTTCATCAGATAAGAAATACTTACCTAACGTACGGCATTTATCAGTCCGGTCATATCATTAGATACCAGTCTTGTGCTTATTCATAATTATACCATACAGTGACAATGATTTTCAGTTGATATTCATGAGATACGAGACGACTTATCCCAGTAATATTATACAGTTGGCTTATCAGTGATATCATTATCATATTACATAATGACTTATCTGTAATATTACATACAGTATGTCTATCAAATCAGGTGAGCTCCATACACATATGACTATCGTAATTTACAATACGCTATGGGTATTTATCCAGTGAGACTCACCTAGAATACGACGGTATGACTTCGTATCATTAATATCTACATACATCTCCGGTTTATCAGTGTTATCATAGATACAGGTAACGACTTATCTGGAGCCTATTACATACCGTATACTTAGCTCAGTGATATCATTAGAATTACAGTAGACTTATTGCTAATATTACCATACAGTATGGTTGGTATCATTGATATCATTCATACAGGATGACCTTTCTTGTAAGATTACAACATACATTATTGGTTTATCAGCTGATTATTCATTCCATACAGTAAACTTCTCTCTGTACTATACATACAGTATGGGTTATCAATACATGGATATCTATTTTGATTAACAGTTAAACACTTATCTGTAAGATTACTTCCAGTGACTGGTTATCCAGTGATATCATCAGATCCAGTATGACTTGCTGTAAGGTGACACCTACGTACCTTGGTTTCTATCCAGGCCTATCATAGATACCATTAAGCAGTATTCCTCGTAAGTATTCCTCACAGTCATGGTTCTAATCAGTGATCATACATTACACCCTACAGTCTCTTCTCGGTAATACCTTCCAATCCCGTATGGGGTTTATTCAGTGAATCATACCTACAGTTTGACCACGTCTGTAATATCGTCCATACAGTAATGTGTTGTCTCAGTGATTTCAATTACCATACAGTTACGTACTATGCTTAGATATTACCTATACAAGTCATGGTTCATCATTGGAATCATTTGATACAGAAGACTTACTCTTAATTATTGACAACAGTTATGGGTTCTTCCATCAGTGGATCATTTACATACAGTATGATATGGACTTCGTGTAAGTATTACATACACGTTAGGTGGTTTACCCCACTCGGATATCATTACATTCTAGTATGACTTAATCGTAATATACATACAGTATAGGTTATACTAGTGAATCAGTTAGATACAGTAGACGTAAGCTGTAATATACATGACAGTATGTTTTGTTTAATCACTGATATACATTAGTTATCATAAGACGTAATCTGTAATATTACACTACGTATGGTTTATTCAGTGTGAGATCATTAAACACTCTACAGTAAGACTTAATTCTGTAAATTACCAATAAACCATGTATGGTTTTATCTCAGCTGATACAGCATCCAGACAGTAGACTTAGATCTGTAATATTGCTACCAGTATTGGTTATATATCGTGATGATCATTAGAATCAGTAGTAAGTAATCTGAATATCAATATCAGTAGTGGTTGATCTCGTGACATGATTATTACGATCAGTAAGACTTACATCTGTATATTACATACGATGGTTACCTCCATTGATAGCATTAAGAATAACGGTATGACTTATCTGTAATATTACATACGTAATGGTTATCATGTATATCCTTAATTACAGTAACGCACTTACTCTGTATATGTACATACATAGGTTTATCAGGTGAATATCAGACATACAGTAAGAGTTAATCTGTACTAGTCACCAATACGCAGTATGTTAATCAGTGATACCATTACATACAGTAAGACTTAAATCTGTAATATTCAATCAGTATGGTTTATCAAGTATATCATTGATACAGTACAACATTAGATCTGTAATATTACATACAGTAGTTACTCATTGATATCATTTATATACAGTATGACTTATCTGTAATATCCTACAGTATGGTTATCCAGTGATATCATTACATCAGTACGAGTATATGTAATATACATACAGTATGGTTTATAATCAGTGATATCATTTAGATCACAGTACATATCTGTAATATTAATACAGTATGGTTTATCAGTGATGATCATTAGATACAGTACAACTTATCTGTAATATTACATACATATGGTTTTAGTCATTGATAATCATTAGATCGAGACTTATCTGTAATATTACATCAGTATGGTTTATCAGTGATCTATTACATAAGTACGAATTATATCTGTAATATTACATACAGTATGGTTTATCATGATATCATTCAGATACAGTACACTTATCTGGTAATATTACATACATAGTGTATTACTCACGTTATATCATTAGATACAGTAACCTATCTGTTAATTACATACAGTATGGTTTATCATGATATCATTAGATACGTATGACTATCTGTAATATTACATACAGATGGTTTATCAGTGATATCATTACATACAGTACGAATTATCTGTAAATATTACATAGAGTATGGTTTATAGCTTGATATCTTAGATACCAGTAACACATACTCTGTAATTGATCATACATACCAGATAAGGTCCTGTTGTAAGGAATTAATACAATTTCCAATCTGGAGACTTTGAATATTAGTTCTTGAAACGTTATCGCTTAGTATCCCTCGACTGGCTTTCTCAATTCAGAATGACATTGTACAAGAATCTGTGGTCAATTATGTTACCCTGGAAAACATCCCAATTATCAGATAACCATGCACAGCCCTAGTTAAGGGTGTGTATTGGATAGTGTGCTGCTAAATCATAGGTTTTATAGAAAAGTAACGCACAAAGTAGGTGTTAGAACAGGCACTGTACCTGCAGACAGGTTGGGTGTCGAAACCCACACCCACCTCCTTATTTAGACTTGGCCTTCTTTATGTTCCATAAATGGCTCTCAGCTCTTAACCCAAGCTCACTCCCATCCTACTCTATGAAACCCAGGCTCACGTCCTTCGCCAATATCGTTAAATTACAATTCTTCAAAGCGTATGAGTCCGTGATCCTAAGTATGCACGGTACACCGGCCTGAGTCCTACCCGAGGAATTTGGACTCGTCTTCTGTTGCTGAGGCCCATTACTTGATGATTCAGTTGCTGTTTGGTCCTCCCCCACATACAATCAGTAGCATTCTTTCACTATGCAACTGGCACTCTCGTATCATAAATGTCGGCTTTTCGTCGTTCGTCTTTTGGTAGTGGGTCTCTTTCGGAGTCTGTACCAATTGCTGCACTCTTAGTGTCGTTGTTCGGTTTAAAGCAAGACAGATGGAGTACGTTCTTGTATTTTGACAAATTCTTCTTAATTGTCCTCGTGACCCCCTCTACATTATGGGATGACCATGTTCTTATAGCCTTCGCCTGCTTCCCTCCTGTCTTTGCTTTTCCCCTATCACTGCTTGGTATTACGTGTGTCTTTTCTTTTTCCTGCTCTTCGCCTTTTTTTGACAAAGGCCCAGTCTGGATATCCACAAGTTTTAAGGGCTCCTCTGAGATGTTTAATTTCTTTATCCTTCACCTCTGTGCTAGTGGGGATGTTCTCAGCTCTGTGTTGCAGGGTTCTGATGACCCCCAGCTTGTGATCTAAAGGGTGGTGGGAGTCAAACATCAAATACTGATCTGTGTGTGTTGGTTTTCTGTAAACCTCTACTTCCAGTTTACCATTCTCCTTAACTTCTACCAAGCAGTCCAAGAAAGCCAGTTTGTTGTTTTGTATCTTCCCTTGTGAATTTAATGTTTTGGTCCACCGCATTAATGTGTTCTGTGAAAGCTTGTACGTCCTTCTGGTGGATTTTAACCCAGGAGTCATCCACATATCTGAACCAGTGGCTGGGTGCTATGCCCTTAAAGGTATTAAGCGCCTGTGTTTCTACCTCCTCCATGTAAAGGTTGGCCACAATGGGTGAAACTGGAGATCCCATAGCACATCCATGTTTTTGCTTATAGAACTTATCCCTGTATTTGAAATAGGTGGTATTCAGGCACAAGTCAAACAAGGAACACACCTGTTCTGGGCTGAGATCAGTTCATCCGAAAGACCCAATACCGAAACACAAGAAAAGCGACATCATATACGCAGTGCAGTGCAGTGAAGAATGCTCTGATTTGTATGTGGGGGAGACCAAACAGCAACTGCATCAACGTATGGCCCAGCACAGAAGAGCCAATTCCTCGGGTCAGGACTCAGCCGTGTACCTGCATCTTAAGGATAAAGGACATACCTTTGAAGATTGTAATGTTAACATATTGGCGAAGGAACATGACTGGTTCAAGAGAGGTGTTAAGGAGGCCATTTATGTGAAAATAAAGAAACCAAGCCTAAATAGAGGTGGGGGGGTTCGACACCAACTGTCTGCCATGTACAATGCTGTTTTAACACCTTACTCTGGGCGTTCCTATAACACCTCTTAGCCACTATCCAATCACACCCTTAACACCTGGCTGTGATATGCTAATTGGGATTTTCCAGGGTACATAATTGCCACAGATTCTTGTACAAGTCATTCTGAATTGAGAAAGTCAGTCGGATCACTATCGAAACGTCTTCAAGAACTACATTTCAAGTCCAGTTGATTTAATTGAATACAACAGATATACCATGACCTGGATGAATGAGAACCTTCACAAGCATACATACAGTATGGTTTATCAGTGATATCATTAGATACAGTAAAAATTATCAGTAATATTACATACAGTATGGTTTATCAGTGATATCATTAGATACAGTACAACTTATCTGTAAAATTACATACAGTATGGTTTATCAGTGATATCATTACATACAGTACGACTTATCTGTAATATTACATACAGTATGGTTTATCATTGATATCATTACATACAGTACAACTTATCTGTAATATTACATACAGTATGGGTTATCAGTGATATCATTAGATACAGTATGACTTATCTGTAATATTACATACAGTATGGTTTATCAGTGATATCATTACATACAGTACAACTTATCTGTAATATTACATACAGTATGGGTTATCAGTGATATCATTAGATACAGTACGACTTATCTGTAATATTACATACAGTATGGTTTATCAGTGATATCATTAGATACAGTACAAATTATCAGTAATATTACATACAGTATGGTTTATCAGTGATATCATTAGATACAGTAAGACTTATCTGTAATATTACATACAGTATGGGTTATCAGTGATATCATTAGATACAGTACGACTTATCTGTAATATTACATACAGTATGGGTTATCAGTGATATCATTAGATACAGTACAACTTATCTGTAATATTACATACAGTATGGTTTATCATTGATATCATTAGATACAGTATGACTTATCTGTAATATTACATACAGTATGGTTTATCATTGATATCATTACATACAGTACAACTTATCTGTAATATTACATACAGTATGGTTTATCAGTGATATCATTAGATACAGTACATATTATCAGTAATATTACATACAGTATGGCTTATCAGTGATATCATTACATACAGTACAAATTATCAGTAATATTACATACAGTATGGGTTATCAGTGATATCATTAGATACAGGAAACCCCTTTGAATTGTAACAAAATAACATGCATGTATAAAGGGATACCTTTATTGGTAAATCAAGATAGTCATAGCAAGCTTTTCAGAACATTCTAGTTCCTTTCTCAGCGGAATTCATGACGCTGTGGTGCTCTGATATTTATACAACATTACTGTAAGCTCCAGTTTAAATAACCAGAATAAAGGAATAGCAGGGTGTAAAGGTGTTAACAAAGTCATATAAAGGGGTCTGCCCAAAAGGAGACAAAAAACAGATAATTGGTACAAGTACTGTGGGTCAAAATAGGTAAGTTATTGTGAAGTGAAAGGAATTCCTATGGAAGTAAATTCCGTCCAAATGTCGGTTGACAGATGATCTCTGGCTTGGTGCTGGGCCGTTCTTAATCTTTATAGTTTTCCATGAAATCCAAGTCCAGGTTCTGTCCCTTCTCAGAGAGTGAAACGTTTCCATTCATTTTTACTACCATACCTTCCTTCCATCTTGTTTAACGTTCCCCTTAAGGACCAAGATCCTTAGATGGTTTATGGAGTGGTTGGTACAATGGTTCCCTACTGCGTGTTGTCCCATGTTCTTTTATTTGTTATAGTTAAAGCGTTGGTGTGTTGATTTCCTCTTCTCAGGCTTGGCCAGTGTACTCTCCTATATACAGCCCTCCTGTTGGGCATATAGTGCACTGTAGAAGTTACACACATTGGATGAAGAGCAGTTGTATTGGCCATGGATACTGTATTCCTCTAATGTGCCTGGAATCGATTTTGTCTGAATGCAGATGTGTGGGCAGGTTTGCATGTTTATGGCCACAGGGATAGGTTCCATTTTTTTGTTGGGTTGAATTCATGGCGTTCTTGTTATTAGTCTTTGTAGATTTGTTGTGGGCTGCCTCTGAATTGCCAGAAGGGGTGGGTCTGGGAATGTTTTTTGGAGCCTCTAATCCTTGTTGAAGTTGTACACTGTAGATCCGTGGCTATTTTTCGGAGGGTCTTAGTTGGGGATGTATGTGAGGAAACTAGAGGATTCGATTTGTTGTTTCTATTTTTTGTTTGTATTCAGAAGTTGATTTCGGGAAAATTCTGGTGGCTGTATGGTGGTTTGATCACAATCCTTTAATCCCTTAGATTCTAGAAAAGTTGAATGTGAGTAGCGGGAGTAGTTCCGTTTTAAAATGATAGGTGAAAGTCATTTAAATTGTTTTGGAAATTGAGATGAGTTCTTGTTAAGTACCTGTCCAGATTATGAATTGTCATCTATTGTAGCCGAGGAAGTTTTAGAGGTTTGGGGTACAGTGTGACGAGAAGAGAGAGAGTCTTCTTCTAGTTTTAAGCCATGAAAAGAAAAAGAGTTGGGCATATCGGGGTGCTAAAGCGGTACCCATACTGGTTCCCATGTTCTTGTTAATACATTTCTTGCCCGAATTGGAAGTCGTTGTGTTGACAAGGTAAATTCCAATAAGTTGTATAACTGGAGTGGAGATGGCTAGGCCCTCCTTTTCAGAAATTCTTTTGCAGGCGGCTATACCATCGGCAGGTGGAATGTTTGTGATTCGACATTTCCATTGTTGCCAACATGTGCATCAGGTGTATTAAAGACCCATACATCAGCTAGTCCAACCCAATATACCCTAACTTTATAATGTCTGATAACAGTTCATAGTAAACATAGTACTGGAGTGTTGTATAAAGGCATACATCAACTAGTCCAACCTTTATACCCTACACATAGGTCTGTTATAACATTTACATAGTAACAAGTATTGGAGGTTGGTATAAAGAATACATTCCATCTAGTTCCAAACTTCGATACCTACCCATATGTCTGTATAACAGTTCAATAGTAACATGTTAGGGAGGTGGTATTAAAGACAAACGTCCATCTAGACAACCTTTTATTACCCACCCATAAGTATGTTATAACACCGTTACAGTTAGTACATAGTATTGGAGGTTGTATAAATCATAAGTCCATCTAGTCCAAACGAATCTACCCCTAACTTATAATGTCTGTCTAAAGTTAATAGTAACATAGTAGTATTGGAGGTTTGTATAAAGACATAATCATCCTGTCCAACCTTTAATACCCTACACCCATAAGTCTGTATAACAGTTTAACATAGTAACATAGTATTGGAGGTTGTATAAAGACATACGTCCATCAGTCCAACCGTTATACCCTAACCCATAATGTCTTGTAATAACCGTACATTAGTAAGATAGTATGGAGGTTGTATAAAGGACCACACGTCACATCTAGTCAACCTTTGAGACCTTACTATAAAGTTCTGTCTAACTGTACATAGAAACATAGTATCTGGAGGTTGTATAAAGGACCACCTGGTCCATCTAGTCCAACCTTTATATCCTACCCAGAATGTCGTATAACAGTTACATAGTAAACATATATTGGAGGTTTATAAAAGACACAGTCCATTAGGCCAAACCTTATACCCTACTTATAAGTCAGTCTAACTGTTACATTTAGTTAACATTTAGTTTATTGGAGGTTGTATAAGACAATGTCAATCTAGTCCACCTTTATATCCTTACCATATGTCTGTTAACAGTTACATAGTAACATAGTATTGGACGTTGTATAAAGATATTACATCCACTAGTCAACCTTTATACCCTACCCATTAATGTCCGTATAAACAGGTAACATAGAAACATTAGTATGGAGGGTGTATAAAGACATTTACGTCCATCTAGGTCCACCTTATACCCTACCCATTTTGTCGTGATAACAGTACCATAGTAAATAGTATGTTCCAGTCTTCAAGCTTTTACTCTACCCATAATCAATACCTAGCCGCTAACCTCATTATAGGCAAATAAAAAAATGAATTGGCAAACAATCCGCAGAGTTTTTTATTATGGCATGATAATGTATGTTGTTATAAAGTGATATAATTCTCGCTCAATCGCCATTTCTCTACTATAAACAGCGCTAAACTTGTCTGCATTAGGCAAGCACCTCCATTACGATTTTTAATTTTGTTGCTCTTCTCTAAAAAATATAAATTCCTACAAAAAATTAGAATCATAAAACAAACAACTCTTTTGAATCCAAAATGCAAGGGAATATTCCAAACGAGGCCTACCAGTTGCTTTGAGTAATATATTTTTTCCCTTAAATCTATACCAATAGCCCTTTACAATTAAATAGAGAAAAATGAGAAATATAATACAGAGCAAAGGAAAGTGAGCCTTTTTAAAGCAGAGGGGTCCATCACAGATTTCATGTATAAATAGCATTGCCAACCTAATCCAAGAAATAAGGAATTATTTTTCACTCACAGCATTCCCAGAGATGTAGGAGACGTGCAATTTGTGTCCTAGGTCCCTAAGGTATTGCTGTATTGATGTATAATGCGGTTGTGGACCACAAGCGTTGCCTCATGCTGGGAGATATTGGCAAGGTGAAGAAATATTTTTATTTCTTGAATTTATCTGGCAATGCCATTTTATAACATGAGGACTATAAGTACCTTGTGTTTTTAAGAACAATATATTTTTACATTACCCCCTTAATGAAACTAATTTAGATGTGGGCTCCACTGTAGTCCACATAGATGTAGCTACATGACCCACACTCTCTGTTTGCGATCCAATTACCCAGTTCTCGATCCATGTTACAAAGTTTTTTTCGTAGGCCAACAGTCCTCCAGTTACATTAGCCGCCCATGTGGCACAGTATCAAAAGCTTTCCAAAAATCCAAGGATAACCAGTTTATACGATTAGCCGCCCATGTGGATTTTCAGTATCAAAAGCTTTCGCCACAACTCAAGTATTACCACATCCACTGCTATTCCTGAATTTTAAATTCTTACTTACTTATCCATAAAAACCAAGGCGAGTTAGATTGACACAAAGTATCTATCTTTCAGAAATGCTGCCATTAAGGAATAGTTCACTCGAAAAGTGAAACTATTCCCTTTTAATGTATGATTGAAGCCTGGGAGGTTAAGAAAAGCTATGTATTACCTTCCGTTCTTCAATCAATATTGAGGCATTAGCCGGAACGAAGGTTAATAATAGCTTCTTAACCTACGGTCTTCAATTCAATACATTAAAGGAATAGTTTACTTGTCATGGGTTTGTACCATGCTTAGTGGGGGTATTTATTAAAGCTGAAAAGTCACTTTCTCTTGCTTTTTTTTTTTCAAACATTGTTCCCAATAAATTATTAGAATTTATAAAGTCTTGATGAAAAACTGACCTTACAGTGCTTTTTGTAGCGGTGGAATTGCCCTAACAACTTGGCCTTTGCAATCAGCAATGAAGGTGTGAATTCTCCATAATGTCGTTATTAAACAGTTACATAGTAACATAGTAGTGGAGGTTGTATAAAGGACATTACGTCATCTAGTCCCAACCTTTATACCCGACCAATTAATGTCCGTTATAACAGTTACATAGTAACATAGGATGGCCATGTTTTCCAAGCTTTTACTCTACCCATAATCCCTACATAGCCGCGACCCTATATTAGGCAATAAAAAAATGATATGGCAAACAATCGCCATGAGTTTTTTTTTTTATATGGCATTGATAATGTATGTTGTAATAAGGTTGATAATTTCTGTGCTGCTCAATCGCCCATTTCTCTACATAAACAGCGCTAACTTGTATTGGCAATAGTACAAGAACCCCATTTACGATTTTTAATTTTGGTGCTCTCTACTAACTCTTTTTGATTCCAAAATTTGCACTGGATATTCAAAAAAGGAGGAAGGAAAAGGGATGGGGGGGGGGTGAAAGGGGGGAAGGGGGAGGAAGGGGCGGTGAGCTGAACATTTGGGGGGTTCTTGTGTTTGAGTATTTTTTATTCCTCCTAATCTTTTCCCTGTGCTTAATATTAGGTTTTCCCTGAAATATATACCCATAGCCCATTACACATTTAAAAATAAGAAAATGATGAAATTATAAATACCGAGCAAATGAAATTGAGCTTTTTAAAACAGGGGTCCATCAAAGATTCATGCCGATAAATAGCATTGCCCAACTAATCAAAGAAATAAGGAATTATTTTTCACTCACGCCATTTACCAGAGATGTAGGAGCGTGCAATTTTTGTCCTATGTCCTCTAAGGTATGCTTAGTGCATGGTTATAAGCGGTTGTGGACCACAAGCGTTTGCCTCATGCTGGGAGTGAGAAATTTTCCTTATCTTGAATTATCTGGGCAATGCATTTTATAACAGAGACTATACAGTACCTGGTGTTAAGAACAATATATTTTTACATTACCCCCTTAATGAACTTCAATTTATATGTGGGCTCCACGTTTAGTCCACTAGATGTAGCTCCATTGACCACCAATCTCGTTTGAGATTCCAATTACCCCAAGTTCTCTATCCATGTACAAAGGTTTTTTTCTAGGTCCAACAGGGCCGCGTGTTATACATTAGCCGGCCCATGTGGCACAGTATCAAAAGCTTTCGCAAAATCCAAGTATACCAGTTATAACATTAGCCCGGCCCATGTGCTCAGTATCAAAAGCTTTCGCAAAATAAAGATTATTATACCACATCCATGCTATGCCTGAAGTTTTAAAGTTCCTTACTACTTATCCATCAAAAACCCAAGCCGGTTAGATTGACAAAGTCTATCTTTCAGAAAGGCGTCCATTAAAGGAATAGTTCACCGAAAAGTGAATATTCCTTTAATGTATTGATTGAAAAGCCTGGGAGGTTAAAAAGACTATGTTATTACCTTCCGTTCTTCAATCAATTTGAGCAGTAGCCAGGACCGAAGGTTACGTAATAGCTTCTTAACTCCTACCGGTCTTCAATCAATTACATTTTTAAAGGGACTAGTTTACTTTTCATGGTTTGTCCATCTGTAGGGGGGTATTTATAAAGCATGAAAAGTCACCTTTCTCTGCTTTTTTTTTTTTTTCAACAGCAATAAAATTATTAGAATTTATAAAGCTTGAAAAATGACGTACAGTGCTTTTGTAGCGGGAGGAATGTGCCCTAAACTTTGGGCCTTTGCAATTCAGCATATTGAAGGTGATTTCCTACCTTTTCACAAGCATTGGGTTGCTTGTAACATAAACTATGATTCATTTACAACTTCATACACAGCTCCACCCATATTGTTTCAGTCTTATTTGTTTTATACCCTATCTTATTACATCTTGTTGTAAAGTTTGGATTAACGATTGTTTAACATACATACAGGCCTTGCCTCCTTCCTATTGCTCCTCGGTCGAAACAAGGAGCAAACCTTCTAATTTACTGTCAGGTCGAATTGTGTTAGCCATTGTTCATAATAATTTTCTTTTAAAGCTACAGTATTACATACCTCTTAGATTTATAATTCTCCACCTCCGGCCCCCATTTGTTTTATTAAGGGGTCCGGTTAGGTCAAGGTCCTAGGAATACATTTAGTATGGGAAGGAGCTTAAATAGTCACAGGCGCCATGAGTGAAAATAGGGCCTTTTGGGACGAGAGGCGGATAGGAGGAAAGGGGTATTTGTTAGGGCACCCATATGAGCAGTTGTTGGTGCAGCTGATGAAGATGCAAGGAAAAATACGTGGGGGTTTATTTTTTTTTTTAGGGATAAGCCAGGTTACAGGGCATCTTGGACACAATAAAAAATTTGATGTTCACAACGGTTTCTATGGATTGTTGTGGTATACCTAGTTTAATGTTTACAAAGGAGAATGTTTGTTACAGTATATGCAATTTTTGTTTTGCGAAACTATAAGTAATGAAGTTATGCTGTGGGCCTTTTTTTCCTAACATAAATTCTGGTTGTTCATGGTTGGTTATTTTAAGGTGATTATTAATTGGGTGGTATGGGGTGGAGTGTATTACCTCAATTGGGAAATAGCCACCATCACTGCCAGATCTTCCTGTTACTTACATTACCTCTGGTGGTCTCACCAACAACCTCCCTCCCTAGTGGTCCTCTACCACAAAATCCTCCTCCCTTTTCGGTCTCTACCACAAACCACCTCCCTGGTGGTCTCTCTACCACAAACCAAACTCCCTCGTGGGCTTCTTCCGAAACCACCTCCCTGGTGGTCTCTACCAGTTAAACCCACTCCCTGAGTCGCGGTCTCTACCCACAAACCCACCTCCATGGTGGTTCTCTACCACCAAACCTCCTCCCTGGTGGTCTCTACCACAAACCTCCTCCCTGTTGGTCCTACTACCCACAAAAACCTCCCCTGGTGGGTCTCTCCCCACAAACCTTCCTCAAGGTGGTCTCTACCACAAACATTCCTCATGGTGGTCTCTAACACCCACACAAACAACCCGCCTGGTGGTCCTCTCTACCACAAACCACCCTCACTGGTGGTTCTCTACCAAAAACCACCTCTCCCTAGTGGCCTACTACAACAAAACACCTCCTGGTGGTCTCGACCACCAAGCGGTCTCAAAATTTCAGCTGTGACACAGCTGACAACTCAGCGTCTGGCTTCCCCTTGCACATGCATAATTGTTCTTATATTGGGAGGATGAGATGCAAATCTGTTAGCCATGACACTAGGGAAACTTCTGGGACATTCTCATTTTACTTGTGTTTGGATCAACCTGGGGGGTATAAGTTTCTTAGCTACCTGCGAAATGGCCTTGTAGTTTTGACCTAGTTGCATTTTGAGTTAAGGAAATTGGACCTTAGTCCATAAAATGATGAATATAGGAAAAGGGGCGCAGCAGTTGAAGCAATGGGGGATTGGTGTAGTTTTAAAGAACAAATTTTATACTCCCAATCCTTCTTTCCATTCAAGTACCCGGAGTGCGGGAACCGCACTAACTTGCTAGGTCAACTCACCCCTGGTTTTGCACCGACTGTTTTTACGTCCGGTTGCATCTCCACCTATTTACCAGTACGGTACCTGCGCTTTATTTCAGTTATCGTCTATTCCCAATACATCCAGTCACTGACAAGAGAATGGGGTGCGAAAGAGCTGCGAACAGGTGAGGAGAAACCAGAATTTTTCACCCCATTAGGGAGAAGAAAAATCTGCTGATTGCTGGTAATCCCAGGTGGTGAACATTTGTGACCAGTTAGGGGTCCTAACCCTTGGGTACTTGTAAACAAAGGAGGGGCGTGGCGTTGCTAGTAGAGTTATAATTTGCCTTCTAAAGGATAAAATAGCAAACTGGACAAATCCGTGACCTACCCAAATAAATAAAAGCGCATTTCCTGATGTCTATTGAACCTGACAATGAAGCATTCGGAATCTGCAAATAGGTCCCAATACATGAGTAAGCAGTGCAAGGGGGATGGCTTTGTAAATTGGAAAAAACAGATAGATAGTTAGAAGATGGACAGATTAGCCACACCACACACAGAGACTGGTGGATACATTTTCTTTTCTATGGATTGGAATGGCCAATACACTAAATACCCCATTGACACCAGGTGAATTGGTCATTTCAATAATTACTTACTTACCCAAACAAAATAACATGTATCGAGTACTGTATATATCTGTCAATCCGCACTTTGGAGTTTCTCTCCTGCCATTGGACAGGTATTCACCCCTCCACGGGAGTGGCGGGAGTCTAACCGAATTTCTGGGGTGGCTCCCGCAATCCGCGCGCGATACCCACTCCAAAATCCCGCACGAAAGGACCTTCCCTCCTCTTCCATATGGTAGTTTGTTTTAAGCTGTACATATTTATACGGTTACACGTTTATATGTTTATGGTTATATGGTAGGTTAGGTATTTTGTTAACTTGTTCAACATTATTTACTGTTATAAGGTTATAGTAATATGTTTACTAATTAATCATTATAGTGGAGTGTTATACTGTGTTTAATTATACTGGTATGTTATATGGGTAGGTTTGTTATAGTTTGTACTTGTAACACATTATACTGTTTATCCGTTAGTGATGTTATTTACTATTATAACATTATAGTTGAGGTGTTTTATACTGTTATACATTATACTTATGTTATTGGTAGTGTTATATGTTATATTACTTGTTGAACAGTATACTGTTACACGTTATATAGTGTTATGTTATTAACGATATACTATAGTGAGTGTTATTACTGATTATACATTATACTGTATGTTTATATGGTAGTGTTAACGTTGTACTGTGTTACACATTCATACTGTATACTTGTTATAGTGTATGTTTCTTACTATTTTACATTAGAGTTGAGGTTAATGACTGTTACAAATACTGTAACGTGTTATAGTGTTATTCTAGTAGTATCTTTAAATTGACATTATAGTGGTGTTACAACTTGATTTACATATACTGTATGGTATATGGTAGTGTTATACGTTTGTCTGGTATACACATTATACTGTTATACGTATAGTGTATCGTATATATTATAAATTAAGTGAGTGTTATACTGTGTATACATTATATGATGTTTATGGTGAGTGTTATACGTTTTAAATATACACATTTTTACTGTTACACGTTATAGCATGGATGTTATGACATTTACATGATAGTTGAGTGTTATAGGTATACTTATACTGTATGTTAAATTGAAAGTTTTTATGTATACTGTAAACATTTATACTGCTTAACATTATCGGTGATGATGTTATACTATTATACATTATAGTGAGTGTTTGTTACTGATTATAACATTATATGTATGTTATGGTAGTGGTAGTGTTATAGTGTATTACTGTACACATATTGTTTTTATACGGTACAACATTATAGTGTATGTTTATATCTAGTATAATTATAGTGAGTGTTATACGTTATACATTATACTGGTGGTATATGGGTTCTGGTTACAGTTGATCTGTTACACATATCTATGTTATACGTTAAAGTCTGTTCTACTTTATGCATTATAAAAATTTGATGTTATGGATAGGTGTGTTTTGTATATTATTAATAACTGTTACACATTGTACTGTTATACGTTTAAAGGTCTGTTATACAAGTTATTACATTTTCTAGTTGCTATACGGTAGTGTGGTGTAGTGTGTATATATATGTATACGTTATCTGTACACATTTTATATGTTATACATTACTTCTTTACGTTATACGGTATTTGTTATATGTTATATGTTATACTGTTACACATTATTACTGTTATACGTTTAAAGTTGTTTATGACGTCGTATACATTTATTCTTTCGTTTATACGGTAGTGTTATATGTTATACGTTATACTGTAAGTTGTTATATGTTTTACTGTTATATCTTTAACTGTACGTAATACTGTTATACTTAATATGTTATTACGGTATACGTGTATATTTACTCGTGTAATATGTACTGTAGTTAACTGTAGGCTAGTGTTATTAACTGTGATGTATACATTATTGTTTTATACGAATACTGGTATAGTCATTTGTATTTGTTATTAATGTTATTTACATTATTTCTGTTATACGAATACTTGCTACATTAGTTAAGCTGTTTATACTGTTATATAATTTATACTGTACGTTTTACTGGTTATTACGTTATTCTGTTATAGACTGTTATTACCTTATTATTATGTAATACATATACTATACGTTTAAACTGGCTATTTAATGTAGCTGTGTATACCTAATATGATTTATACTGTACATTGTGCTGTTAAATGCACTATTGTATATGTGACTAGTTTATATTGTATCTGTTACGTTACTTCTTTACAATTGACTGTACTGCCATACTTGGTTCAAATGTTATATATTACTGTTTATCTTTTATATGTAACTACATTATACTATACGTAATAACTGGTATACTGTTATCTCGTAGTACAATAATAGTTATTACTGTAACATTGTTGCTGTTAAAATGCTACTATTCTGTTATATGTGATAACAGGTATATTGTTATCTGTTATACTGTACACATTTACAACTGTCCTGTTGTTTTGTACACTGGTATTACTGTTAATTGTATGGTATATCATGTGTTAAGTTTATATGTTGTAGTTCATTACTGTTGTTACAGTATTTGTTAGACGTAATACTGTATATGGGTCATCTGTTATAATGAAACATTTTTTGATTGTATACTTGACGTTTTGTATAACTGTAATGTAATTGAATCGGTTATCTTGTTTACGTACGCTATCTGTTATATCACGTTATACTGTATGATGTGGTACTATTGATTTGTTATATGTATAACATATTTTCTGTATACTGTATCAGTTGGTTAATGTACTATTACTTTACGGTTTCGAACTGATTCGTTATATCTTTGTTTTTTGGATATCGTTATACTGCTGTATATTATGTTATACTGTACGTTATATTGTTTTACATTATTTCTGTTATACCGCAAATGCCTACATAGTTAGTAGCGTTTTTATGTTAATACATTTATTACTGTTAACGTTTGTACTGGTATACTGTTTATCTGTTATATTTAACGGTAAACGTTATTAATGTTATATGTTAAACATTATGCTTAGACGGAAAACTGGTTATGTTATCAGTTATACCATAATATGTTTACTGTACATGGTACTGTTATTTAAACGCTATTTCGGTATAGGTGTACAGGTATATTGTTTATTGTATACGTTATTACATTTATACTGTACGTTTTTGTACTGGTATACTGTTATCTGTTTTATAATTGTTTATACGTTAGACATTTATACTATACGTGTGGAACTGGTATACTGTTATCAGTTATACCATTAATATGGTTATACTGTACATTGTACTGGTTAAACGCTATTTGTTGATAGTGTGATAGTTTATAATTTGTTATCGTTATACTGTACACATTCTATTACTGTACGTTGTACTGGTTATTACTCGTTATCTGTAATATATATTGTTATACGTTATCACATTATAATATATAAGTTGAAACTGGTTAGAATGCTTATCTGTATATCTTGTTATACTGTTATACATTATACTATAATGTTGAAACCTGTATACTGTTAGTTATATATTTTAAGTTGTCATACCATTATACTATTACGTTGAAACTGGTTAGACTGTATCTGTTTTTATGTTATACGTTATACATTTTAAACTGTGGTTGTACTGGTGGGACTGTTATTTTGCTATTTATATTGGTATGACGTTATACATATACATTCGTTGAACTGGGTTAGACTGTTATTCGTTAATATTGTTATACGTTATACCATTATACTATACGTTGAATGGTATACTGCGTTATCTGTTGATACCAATAATATGTTATTACTGTACAATTGTACTGTTAAAAACCGCTTATTCTGTTATATGTGGATACGTATATGTTATCTGATTACTTGTACACTTTATAACTGCGCGTTGTACGGTAGACTGTTATCTTGTTGTATATATTGTTATACGTTATACCATATCGATACTATCAGGTTGTATGGGTTTACTTGTTTCTGTTATATATTGTTGATACGTTATATCAATTATACTATAAGTTGAAACTGGTATACTAGTTATTGATATTATGTTTACAGATTATACATATACATATGTTGAGCTGGTATACGTTATGCTGTTATAGATTCGTTATACGTTACACACCTGTATAAATATATGTGACTGGATACGTTATCTGTACTATAATTGTTAACGGTTATCATTTTACTTATATGTGTTGACATGGGTATACTGTTATCTGTTAGTATATGGTTCATCCGTTATACATTATACTATAAGTTGAACTGGTATACTGTTATTTTCTGTTATTGTATTGTATAAAGTTGGTATACATTCTATAACGTTGACTGGTATACGTTATTGTCTGTTATATATTGTTATACGTCTAATCATTATCTTATAAGTTGAAACCTGGTATACTGTTATTGTTATATAATTGTATACTGTTATTACATTATACTAGACGTTGAACTGGTATTCGTTATCTGTTATATAGTTGTATACGTTATACTTTAATATATTATATATAAGTATTATACGTTGTACTGTTATCTTTAGATGGTATACAATACTGTTTTATATATGTATACTGTTTTAAAGGGTACTTAAAATAATTATTACCAGAAAAAAGTCCCGTGCAAGTAAAATAAAAAAAATATTGTACGTCCCAAGTTCAGCCCTATTGTATTATAGAACAAACGCCTCAGGGGAAGTTAACTGTTGCCTTACTATCAGTTTGTATGGGAAATACCATTTGTCTGTTATCAGCAGTGAAAATGTAACACTACATTAATTCCGGCGGTTAAATCTTTTGTCTTCTATTGCAGCTTCCAAATACAAGTGTGTGAGGGACTAATGATGCACTGATAAGGCATGTTTACGTGTATGCTAATATATACAGATAAGCTCGATCATATGAATCACTGTAAACTACTTGTACTATATTGTACGATCTAACTGATCTCACTAAATAACATCTGTTGTAATTTACTGATAAGTTGCTGAATGGATGTAAATGAATCACGTACTACCCATACTGTATTAATATTACAGAAGTCATAACTGTTACTGTATCTAATGAACCCACCCTGATGGGATAACCCCATACTGTATGTAATATTACAGATAAGTCATACGATTTCTAATGATATCACTGAAACCCATACTGTATGTAATATTACAGAAAGTCATACTGTATCTAATGAATCACTGATAACCCATACTGTATGTATATTACGTATATTTGTACTGTATGTCATGATATCACTGATAAGCCATACTGTATGTAATATTACTGATAATATGTACTGTATCTAATGATATCAATGATAAACCATACTGTATGGTAATTATTACAGATAAGACTGTACCTACTGATGTAATAAGATAAGTCATGACGGTATCCAGAACAATTGATCAACAACTGTATGTAATATTACAGATTACGATCTTACTGTATCATAATGGATCACACTGAATAAACCATACTGTTGTAATTGTATGCATGATCATTATGTAGTATGTAATGATATCACTGATAAAACCATACTGTAAAAGTATATTACTGTAATATCGTACTGGTATTAATGATTATCACTGATAAACAATACTGTTGTAATATTATCAGAGCAAGATAAGTGTA
>JAACNH010000098.1:269049-283800 GCA_019447015.1 Hymenochirus boettgeri
TACAGTATGGGTTATCAGTGATATCATTAGATACAGTATGACTTATCAGTAATATTACATACAGTATGGTTTATCAGTGATATCATTACATACAGTACAAATTATCAGTAATATTACATACAGTATGGTTTATCAGTGATATCATTAGATACAGTATGACTTATCTGTAATATTACATACAGTATGGCTTATCAGTGATATCATTAGTCTCACACACTTGTATTTGAAGCTGCATGAAGACAAAGATTTAACCGCAGGATTAAGGTAATGTTACATTTCACTGCTGGATAAAGACAATGGTAGATTTCATAGCAACGATTAAGGCAACAGTTAACTTGCCCTGAGCTTTGTTCTATAAATAAAATAGGGCTGACTTGGGAGTACAATATTTATTACTTGCACGGGATTTCTGGGTAATAATTTATTTTAAGTAACCTTTAAACAGTATAATATATAACAGTATATTGTATAACATATAAAAGTATAACAGTACAACGTATAATATATATATATATATATTATAATGTATAACGTATAACAATATATAACAGATAACAGTATACCAGTTCAACGTATAGTATAATGTATAACCGTTAAGTCTGTTATACAGTTATACATTATTCTTTATGTTATACGGTGAGTGTTATATGTGTATACGTTTAATTTAACATTATGTAAGTGTTCATACATATTCTTTACGGTATACGGTAGTGTTCTGATGTTATATGTATTACTGTTACACATTATATGTTATACGTTAAAGTGTGTATACTGTTATACAGTTTCTTATCTTTACGTTATACGAGGTAGTGTTATGGTTAGTATAAGTATACTGTAAGTTGGTATATGTATTTACTGTCTATATCTTAACTGTACGTAATACTGTTATATTAATATGTTATAAGTATATGCTGTTTATACTGTTATAGTTACGGTATTGTTATACTGTACGCTAGCTGTAATACTGGTATGTTTTATACATTATTCTGTTATACTGAAATACACTGTTACATTGTCATCTGTTAGATACTGTTATACATTATTATGTTATACGAAAAGATACTGGCTACATAGTTATCCTGTTTACTGCCTAATATACGTTATACTGTACGTTTTAACGGTAATACTGGTTATCTGTTAAACTACCCACTGTGATACTTTGCCTATGTAATACATTATACTTACGTTTAGTAATCTTGGTATACTGCTTATTCTGTATATACCATTTCACTCACTGTTATATTGTAACATTGTTGTTATAAGGCTATTCTGCTTATATGTAGAAGTTATATTGTTATCTCCCGTGTATACTGTTACACAGTTATACATGCTACGTTGTACTGGGATACTCGTTACTTCTGTTATAATACTGTTATCACTTTTATATAGTAAGTGACATTATACTATAACGTTAAACTGTATAATAGTTCTCTTTTTAATTACCGATACTAGTTTATAGACTGTAACATTGTGTGTTAAATGCCTATTCGTTAATGTTGATACAGTTCTATGTGTTATCTGTTCTACTAGTTACCATTTAAAACTGTACGTTGTACTGGTATACTGTTATCTGCTTATATATTGATTACTTTTAAGTTTGACACGTGTTTTGTACCGTATATACTGTGATATACACAGTATTTGGTGTATAGTAATAACTGTTAGATGGCTCTGTTTATTGAATGAAAAACATAATATACTGTGTACGTTTATTTAACTGGTCCTACTGTTATCCTGTGATTATTGTAATACGTTATACTGTTAGGTTATAGACTATGTACATTGCTTCAATATGTATACTCATTTAGATTCTTGTTATATGGCGATAATACTGTTATTATTGTCATCTGTTCATACTGATACATTTATACTGGTGACCGTTTTAATGGATTTTACTGTCGATTCTTTGACATATGCTGTTATACGCTGATATATTGTTTAATTATGGCTTATACTATACGCTATATATTGTTAATACATTTAATATGTTATTACAGACAAATACTTTGCTAGTCACATAGGTAGCTGTAGTTATAGATTTGTTTATACACCCTTTTAATACTGTACGTTGTATAGGTTACTGTTATCTGTTATAACTGTTAAGTCTCATACGTTTATATGTTACACATTACTGCTATAAGTTGAACTTGGTATAATGTTACTCAGTTCTACCATAATATTGTGGATACTGTAAATTGTACTGCTTAATACGCTATTCGTTATAGGTGATACCAGTTAGTATTGGTATCTGTGAATACTTGTTACTATCATTTTTTTATTTACTGTCCGTTGTTACCCTGTATAACTGTTATCGTGTTATATTTGTTATACGTTATACATTCCTTTTTTAGCATTTGTATCGTATATCCGTTTTGATACTGGATCTTTTTTTTTTCTTATTTCGTGTAGACTGTTTATTCAAGTCTTACCCATAATATTGTGTTTTAGATCTGTACATGTTGGAACTGTCTAAGTACGCGATCTTTGATATGTGAGTAGTTTTAGCTATTGGTGATCTGTTATACTGTCTACCCACCTATATATGTACGTTGTACCGGTTATACTGTGATCCTTGCTTTCTTACTAGTGTTTGTTATGTACGTTATATCATTTCCTATACTATACACTGTGACTGGTAGACTGTTAGCTTGTTAGATTATTGTTCATACTCGTTATACATTATTACTATAAGTTGAATGGCTGCTACTGTCTTATCTGTTATATATTGTGTTTTTTATTAGCGTTTATTTCTTTACTATTTTTTTTCATTACTATACGTTGAACTGCGTACGATTGTTATTTGTTTTTTTACTGTTGCTATATTCGTCTAGTACATTGTTTTTTCTAAATGCTTTTTGCCTTGTTGTATGGTCGTGAGTACTGTCCATATGCTACACATTTATTGTTTTTTTATACGTTATACATTCATACTATACGATTGAAACTGGCTGTCACTGTCTAATCTGTTAAGATTGTATACGATGACACTTGATACTATTTGCCTTATACGTTTTTGCAACTTGGTTATCTACTGATTGATAGGTTACTAACATAATATGTCTATACTCGTACATTGTCTGTTAAAAGCTATTCTGTGTATTGTGATAGTTATTATTGTTATCTGTATACTGTCTACACCAGCTTATACGGGCGTCGGCGTTTGTTAATCATGCTGGGGTATATAAACTAATGTCTACTGTTTATCTGTTATATTATTGTTATAAGTTTTTTAGTTCATAGTCTATACCTGTGTTTATACATTTTTTTAATATCTACATTACATTGGTTGTACGCGCGGTATACTGTTCTTTATCTGCCTCCTTAATCTACTTATTGTTATTAAGTTATACCATTACTCCCTCTTTTTTACACTATATAGAGTTTTGCCTAACTGGCTTATACTGTTTATGTCCTATATCTGTTAACATTATATTCTTTTATACTATATGTTTGAATTGGTATAAGTATCCTGTTTATATATTGTTATACGGGTTTATAACATTAATACTATATGTTTGAACGGTAGTACTGTTATCTTTTACTATATTGTTTATACGTTATCACATTATACTATATGTTGAATTGGTATACTGGTTATCTGTTATACTACTGTTCTCGTTTAACATTATACTATACGTTGAATGGTATACTGTTTCTGTTATATTTGTTATATTGCATTCTAATACTATATTATACTTATACGTTGATACTGGTATTAACTTTATCTGTTATATATGTTATACGATTTTATCCATTATAATATAAGTTGAAACTGGTTATACTGTGTATTGTTATATATTGGTTATCACTATAACAGATAACAGTATACCAGTTCAACATATAGTATAATGTATAATGTATAACAATATATAACAGATAACAGTATACCAGTTCAACTTATAGTATAATGTATAACGTATAACAATATATAACAGATAACAGTATACCAGTACAACATATAGTATAATGTATAACGTATAACAATATATAACAGATAACAGTCTACCAGTACAACGCACAGTATAAATGTGTAACAGTATAACAGATAACAATATAACTATCACATATAACAGAATAGCGTTTAACAGTACAATGTACAGTATAACATATTATGGTATAACAGATAACAGTATACCAGTTCAACGTATAGTATAATGTATAACGTATAACAATATATAACAGATAACAGTCTACCAGTTCAACGTATAGTATAATGTATAACGTATAACAATATATAGCAGATAACAGTCTACCAGTACAACGCACAGTTTAAATGTATAACGTATAACAGTAAAACAGATAACAGTCTACCAGTTCAACGTATAGTATAATGTATAACGTATAACAATATATAACAGATAACAGTATACCAGTTCAACATATAGTATAATGTATAACGTATAACAATATATAACAGATAACAGTATACCAGTTCAACATATAGTATAATGTATAACTCCCAGTATTTAATTAATGTTACAAGGGAGTTTGGACAGAATGCACTTGTTTTGCGCGACTATAAGTTGGTTGTGAAATGAATTGGCGTGGCCTTTTTGTACTAAATTCTGGTTTGTCAGTTGTATTTATTAGGTGATTATAGAATGGTGGTATGGGGTGGAGTATACCTCAATGGGAACTAGGACATCAATGCCATGTATCTTCTGTACTACATTACCTCCCTGGGGGTCCTCACCAAAAACCTACCTCCCTGAGTTGGTCTCTACAAAACCTACCTTCCCTTTGGGCTCTACCACAAACCTCATCACCTGGTGTGGGTCTCTACACAAACCAGCCTCCCTGGTGGTCTCTTACCGCAAACCCCTCCCGGGGTGGAGTCTCACCATAAAACCACCTCCCTGGTGCGGTCCTCTACCACAAACCACCTCCCTGGTGGTCTCTACCAACAAACCTACTCCCTGGTGGTCTATACCCACAAACATCCTACCCTGGTGGTCTCTACCACAAACCTCCTCACTGGTAGGTCTCTACCACAACCCACCCCCCGGTGCTGGTCTCTACCACAAACATCCACTACCATGGTGGTCTCTACCACCAAACAACCTCCACTGGTGGTCTCTAACACAAACCACCACCACTCCCTGGGGTCTCTACCACAAACATCCCAGTGGCCTCTACCACAAACACCACCCTCCATGGTGGTCTCTACCAACAAAGCCGGTCTCAAAATTCAGCTTGTGCAAGATGACCAGATCAGATTCGGCTTCCCTGCACAGGCATAATTGTTTTCTTATATTGGAGATGGATGAGATGCAATATTCGGTAGCCATGACACTAGTGGAATTGTGGGGCATCTCCATTTTACTTGGTGACTTTGTGATCAATGGGGGGGGTTTAAAGTATTAAGAAGTTTTAGCTCCCTGGAAATGGCCTTGTATTTTTGGACAATAGTTGGCCGTTCTTGTGAGTAACTTAAACTGAATGACCTTTAGTTCCAGATAAATGATTCTTGAATTTAGAAAGGGCGCATGCATGAAGCAATGGGGATGGTGTAGTAAATTTGTAGTTTAAAGAAACCAATTTTAGAATTTCCTCTTCTTTCCATGCAAATATGTACCCAGTGCGAAGGAAAATCTAAAATGCATAGGTCATCAACCCCGGGTTTTTGCCACCAGCTCTGTTTTTTTACCGATCCGTGTTTTTTTTTGCACTCCCACCTTATTACCAGTACCCGGTCGGTACTGCGCTTTATTTAAGATATGTCTTCCAATACAATCCAGTCAGACAGAGATGGGGGGGAGAGAGGCTGTGGACCGGTTGTTTTGAGGGGGGCTGAGGGAGAAACTTAGGAAGAAAATCGGTGCTTGTGGTAATCCAGGAGGTGACGGATTGGCAGTCAGTTTAGGTCCTACCCCTGGGTACTTTATTAACACAGGAGGGGGTGGGTGCTAGAGATAATTGCCCTTTAAAGTGACTTTTTAAAATAGCCAAAATGACCCAAATCCGTGACCTTGCCTTTACCCAAATACACTTTAAAGGATTCCTGCTGTCTTCTATGGCACATGAAATGAAGCATTCGGAATTGCAATAGCAATAGGTCCAATACATGGAGTAGGCAGTTGCACAAGGGTGCGTAAATGAAAAACAGATAGTAGATAGCATGAGCCAGAAGACACACACACAGAGAGTGGATACATTTATTTATTGGAGGGATGATGGCCATACGAAATACATTGACACAGTGTTGAATGGTCCATTCAATATATTAATACCAATACAAATTAATGTATCATTTACTGTATTACTGTCAATCGCACTGAGTTCTCTCCTGCCATTGACCGGCAGGTATTCAACCTCCCGGCAGTTGGCGGGTCTCACCGAAATTCTGGGGTGGGCTCCCGCAAATCCCGCGATTACCACTCCAAAATCCCGCTACCGGAAAGGACCTCCCTCCTCCTTCCATTACTGTACGTGTTTACTGTTACATATTATACTTGTTACACGTTATAGTGTATGTGATAATGGTAGTGTTATATGTTATTATATGGTACACATTATACTGTTTTATAGTTATAGTATATGTTTATTCACTATTATAATATTATTAGTGAGTGTTATATATGTTATACATTTACTGTATGTTATGGGTAGTGTTATACGGTTTGTACTGTGTACACATTACTGTTATACGTTAGAGTGCTATGGTAGACTATTATAAAGTTGAGTGAGTGTATACTGTTATACGTATATGTATGATTATATGGTAGTGTTATATGTTTATTAATGTTACACATATATGTTCACGTTATAGTGTATGTTATTACTATTATAATTCAGAGGAAGTGTTAACTGTTATAATTATACTGTATGTTATGGTATGTATACGTTTGTACTGTTAACACCCTTATACTGTTATACGTTAGAGTGTATGTTATACTATTTATACGATATTAGTGAGTGTTATAATGGGACACATTATACTGTTATACGTTATAGTGGTATCTATACTATTATACATTATGTGATGTTAAAATGGATACATTATACTCGTATGTTATATGTAGTGTATTACGTTGTACGTTACAATTATATGTTAAGTTATAGTGATGTTATACTATATACATTAAGGGAGGTCGTATACTGTATAACATTTACTGAGTTTATATGGGGTTATACGTTATAATATTACACAGTATACTGTTACACGTTTAATAGTGGCGGTATATATTATACATTATAGTGAGGTGTTATACTGTTAACATATACTGTAGGTTATATGGAAGTGTTATATGTTATACTGTTACACATATACGTTACACAGTATAGTGTATGTTATTACTATTATAATTATAGTGAGTGTTATACATGTTATACATTATACTGTATGTTATATGTAGTGTTATATGTTATACTGTTAACCCATATACTGTTACACTTATTAGTGATGTTATACTATTATACATTATAGTGAGTGATTATATGTATACATTATAATTGTAGGTTATATGGTTCTGTTACACGGTTACTGGACACGATTTATACTGTTAACGTTAACGTCTGGATACTGTTATACATTATGCTTTATGTTAACGTTAGTGTTCTATGTTATACGTTTTATACTGTTAACATTGACGTTATACGTTAAAGTCTGTTACTTTATACAGTTATACAGTATCTTATGTTAACGGTAGTTAGTTAGTGTTTGTTATATGTTATACGTTATACTGTTACACATTATACTGTTATACATTATTCTTTACGTTATACGGTAGTGTTATATGTTATATGTTATACTGTTACACATTATACTGTTATACGTTAAAGTGTGTTATACTGGTAGTACATTAGTCTTTTACGAGACGTAGTGTTAATGTTATACGTTATACTGTAAAGTTGTTATATGTTTATGTTATATCTTTAACTGTACGTAATACTGTTTACTTAAGCTGTATACGTCTATACTGTTATACTGTTTATGTTATGTATGTTTATAACTGTACGCTAGCTGTTATACTGTATGTTATACATTATTCTGTTATACGAAATACTGTTATATTGTCATCTGTTATACTGTTATACATTATTCTGTTATACGAAATACTGCTACATAGTTAGCTGTTATACTGTTATACATTTATACTGTACGTTTTACTGGTATACTGTTATCTGTTATATACTGTTATACTTTTATATGTAATTACATTATAACTATACGTTAACAACTGGTTATACTGGTATCTGTTATACCATAAATATGTTCTTTACTGTACCTGTGCTGTTAATGCTATTTGATATATGTGATGTTATATTGTTATCGTTATAGTGACACCCAGTTATACTGACGTTGTATGGTATAATGTATTATGTTAATACTGTTATACTTGTATTGTAATACATTATATATTTACGTTAAACTGGTTTTTATACTGTTCTCTGTTATACCATAAATAAGTTACTGTTACATGTTGCTGTTAAATGCTATTCTGTTATATGTGATTACAGTATATGGTTATCTGTTAATGTTACACATTTAAAAATGTACGTGTATGGTTATGTTATCTGTTATATATTGTTATAAGTTATACTGTTGTACGCTATACTGTTATACATTATTCTGTTATATGTAATACTGTTATATTGTCATCTGTTATACTGATACATTTATACTGTACGTTTTACTGGTATTACTGTTATCTGTTAATATATCTGTTTAAGAATACGTTTATATGTTGTTATACTGACGCAACTGTTATACATTATTCTTGTATATGTAATACTGTTATATTGTCCTCTGTTATAGTACCATTATACTGTACGTTTCTGGTCTGTCATTGTTATATATTGTTATACGTTATACTGTTTTATATTATGTTTATATGTACGCTTTATATTGTTATACATTATTCTGTTATACGGCAATACTGCTACATAGTTAGCGTTATAGTTTTATCCTTTATACTGTACGTTGTACTGGTCTAACGTTATCTGTTTTATATATGTTTTAAACGTTTATACTTTTTAGATGTTGACACTATATGGCGATAAGTGAAAACTGGTATACTGTTATCAGTTATACATAATATGTTATTACTGTTACCTTTACTGTTAAACGCTATTCTGTTAAGGTGATACAGTTATATTGTTATTGTTGATAACTGTAACATTATACTGGTACGTGCTGTACTGGTATATGTTACTGTTAATATTGTATCGTTATACCATATTACTATACGTTGAACTGGTATACTTGTTATCAGTTATACATAATATGTTTACTGACATTGTATGTTAACGCTAGTGTTATATGTGAAGTTATATATTGTTTCTGTATATGTTACACAGACCATATAACATACAGTATAATGTATAACAGTATAACACTCACTATAATGTATAATAGTATAACATACACTATAACAGTATAACACTCACTATAATGTATAATAGTATAACATACACTATAACGTATAACAGTATAATGTGTAACAGTACAACGTATAACACTACCATATAACATACAGTATAATGTATAACAGTATAACACTCACTATACAGTATAACACTCACTATAATGTATAATAGTATAACATACACTATAATGTGTAACAGTATAATGTGTAACAGTATAACATATAACACTACCATATAACATACACTATAACGTGTAACAGTATAATATGTAACAGTACAACGTACAGTATGGAAGGAGGAGGGAGGTCCTTTCGGTAGCGGGATTTTGGAGTGGTATCGCGGGATTGCGGGAGCCCACCCCAGAATTCGGTTAGACTCCCGCAACTGCCGGGAGGGGTGGAATACCTGCCAATGGCAGGAGAGAACTCAGTGCGGATTGACAGTATATACAGTAATGATACATGTATTTGTATTGGTAAGTAAGTAATATTGAAATGACCATTCACCTGTGTCAATGTATTGTATGGCCAGTCAATCCAATAAAATAAATGTATCCACCAGTCTCTGTGTGTGTGTCTATCTGTCCATCTATCTAACTATCTGTTTTCATTTACAGCCTATCCCTTGCACTGCTACTCATGTATTGGACCTATTGCAGATTCCGAATGCTTCATTGTCAGGTGCAATAGACATCAGGAATGCGCTTTATTGTATTTGGGTAAGGTCACGGATTTGTCAGTTTGCTATTTTATCCTTTAGAAGGCAATTATACTCTAGCACCCACCCCCTCCTGTTTAAAGTACCCAGGGTTAGGACCTAAACTGCCAAATCGTCACCCCTGGGATTACCAGCAAGCAGCAGATTTTCTTTCCCTAAGTTTCTCTCACCGGTCCAGCTCCGCCCCCATTCTCTGTCAGTGACTGGATGTATTGGAAGACATAATCTGAAATAAAGCGCAGGTACCGTACTGGTAAATAAGGTGGAAGTGCACCGGATCGGTAAAACAGCTGGTGGCAAACCCAGGGGTGATGACCTAGCAGTTTAGTTCCTCGCACTGGGTACTTTGAATGGAAAGAAGGAGGAAAGTATAATTGTTCTTTAAACTACACCAATCCCCATTGCTTCATGCATGCGCCCTTTCTAATATTCAATCATTTATATGGACTAAGGTCAATTCATTTAACTCAAAAGGCAACTATGGTCAAAAATACAAGGCCATTTCGCAGGGAGCTAAGAAACTTATACCCCCCAGGTGATCACAAACACAAGTAATGAGATGCCCACAAGTTCCACTAGTGTCATGGCTAACAGATTGCATCTCATCCATCTCCAATATAAGAAACAATTATGCATGTGCAAGGGAAGCAGAAGCTGAGCTGTCAGCTGTGCACAAGCTGAATTTTGAGACCTGCTTGTGGTAGAGACCACCAGGGAGGTGGTTTGTGGTAGAGGCCACTAGGGAGGTGGTTTGTGGTAGAGACCACCAGGGAGGTGGTTTGTGGTAGAGACCACCAGGGAGGTTGTTTGTGGTAGAGACCACCAGGGAGGATGTTTGTGGTAGAGACCACCGGGGAGGAGGTTTGTGGTAGAGACCACCAGGGAGGAGGTTTGTGGTAGAGACCACCAGGGAGGAGGTTTGTGGTAGAGACCACCAGGGAGGAGGTTTGTGGTAGAGACCACCAGGGAGGTGGTTTGTGGTAGAGACCACCAGGGAGGTGGTTTATGGTAGAGACCACCAGGGAGGTGGTTTGCGGAAGAGACCACCAGGGAGGTGGTTTGTGGTAGAGACCACCAGGGAGGAGGTTTGTGGTAGAGACCAAAAGGGAGGAGGTTTGTGGTAGAGACCACTAGGGAGGAGGTTTGTGGTAGAGACCACCAGGGAGGTAATGTAGTACAGAAGATACATGGCAGTGATGGTGCTAGTTCCCATTGAGGTAATACTCCACCCCATACCACCATTATAATCACCTTAAATAACAACATGACAACCAGAATTTAGGAAAAAAAGGCCACAGCATATTCATTAACTTATAGTTCGCAAAACAGTGCATATACTGTAACAAACATTCCCTTGTAACATTAACTATGTTATTACATCCAATAGAAACCGTTGTGACATCAAATTTTATTGTGTCCAGAGAGGCCTGTAACCTGGCTTATCCCTAACCCCACGTATTCCTGCAGCTCATCAGCTGCACCAACAACGGCTCAATGGGTGCCTAACAAATACCCTTCCTCCTATCGCCTCTCGTCCCAAAAGGCCCTATTTTCACATCTATGCGCCTGTGACTATTTAAGCCCTTCCCAACATAAATGTATTCCTAGGACCTTGACCTAACTCGGACCCCTTAATAAAACAAATGGGGCAGGAGGGTGGAGAATTATGATAATCTAAGAGGTATGTAATACTGTAGCTTTAAAAGAAAAGTATGATGAAACATGGCTAAACAATTCACATGACAGTAAATTTAGAAGGTTGCTCCTTGTTCAGACACGAGAGCAAATAAGGAAGGAGGCAAGGCCTGTATGTATGTTAAACAAGAGTTGAATCCAACTTTAAAAGATGTAATAGATAGGGGTATAAACAATAAGACTGAAACAATATGGGTGGAGCTGTGTATGAAGGTGGGTAAATGAATCATAGGTGTCTGTTACAAGCAACCAAATGCTTGTGAAAAGGAGGAAATTCACCTTCATATGCTGATTGCAAAGGCCAAAAGTTTAGGGCACATTCTCCCGCTACAAAAAGCACATGTAAGTCAGTTTTTCAAGACTTTATAAATTCTAATAATTTATTGCTGTTGAAAAAAAAAAAAAGCAAGAGAAAGTTGACTTTTCAGCTTTATAATACCCCCCTAAAGCATGGTACAAACCATGAAAGTAAACTATTCCTTTAATGTATTGATTGAAGACCGGTAGTAAGAAGCTATTATTAACCTTCGTTCCTGGCTACTGCTCAATTGATTGAAGAACGGAAGGTATACATAGCTTTTTAACTCCCAGGCTTCATCATACATTAAAGGAATAGTTCACTTTTCGAGTGAACTATTCTTTAATGAAGCATTTCTGAAAGATAGACTTTGTCAATCTAACTCGCTTGGTTTTTATGGATAAGTAAGTAAGAATTTAAAATTCAGGCATAGCAGTGATGTGGTATACTTGGATTTTGCGAAAGCTTTTTGATACTGAGCCACATGGGGGCTAATGTATAAACTGTATTATATTGGATTGATTTTGCGAAGCTTTTGATACTGTGCCACATGGCGGTGCTGGAATGTATAAACTGAGGACTTTGGCCTAGAAAAAAACATTTGTACATGGATAGAGAACTGGTAATTGGATCGCAAACAGAGAGTGGTTGGTCAATGGAGCTACATGTGTAGGACTAAAAGTGGAGCCCACATATAAATTAAGTTCATTAAGGGGGTATGTAAATAATTGTTCTTAAAACACAAGGTACTGTAATAGTCTCATGTTATAAAGGGGCATTGCCCAGAATAATTCAAGAAATAGAATATTTCTCACCCCAGCATGAGGCAACGCTTGTGTCCACAACCGCATTATACACATTCACATACAGCATAACCTTTCAGGGACATAGGACAAAAATTGCAGTCTCCTACATATCTGGAATTGCTGTGAGTGAAAAATAATTCCTTATTTGCTTGGATTAGTTGGGCAATGCTATTTAGCATGAATCTTGTGATGGACCCTCTGTTTTAAAAAGCTCAATTTCATTTGCTCTGTATTTATATTTCATCATTTTCTCTATTTTAATGTGTAAATGGGCTAGGGTATGATTATAAGGAGAAAAATATATTACTCAAAGCACTGGTAAAGGCCTCGTTTGGAATATTCCAGTGCAATTTTGGAATTCAAAAAAGAGTTTAGAGAAGAGCAACAAATTAAAAATCGTAATGGAGGTGCTTGACTATGCAGACAAGTTAGCGCTGTTTATAGATAGAGAAGAGAATGCGATTGAGCAGAGACAATTATCACTTATAAAATACATTATCATGCCATAAAAAAACTCTGGCGGATGTTTGCCAATCATTTTTTTATTGTCCATATATAGGTTAGCGGCTAGGTAGGGATTATGGGTAGAGTAAAAAGCTTGGAAAACATGGACATACTATGTTACTATGTAACTGTTATACGGACATTATGGGTAGGGTATAAAGGTTGGACTAGATGGACGTATGTCTTTATACAACCTCCAATACTATGTTACTATGAACTGTTATACGGACATTATGGAGGAAATTCACCTTCATATGCGTGATGCAAAGGCCAAAAGTTTAGGGAACATTCTCCCGCACAACAAAAGCACATGTAAGTCAGGTGTTTTCAGACTTTATAAATTCTAAATTTATTGCTGTTGAAAAAAAAAAAAGCAAGAGAGAAATTGGACTTTTCAGCTTATAAATACCCCCCTAAAGCATGGTACAAAACTGAAAGTAAACTTCCTTTAATGTATTTGATTAAGACCAGGTTAGGTTAAGAAGCTATATTAACCTTCGTTCCGGCTACTGCCTCATTGATTGAAGAACGGAAGGTAATACATAGCTTTTTTAACCTCCCAGCTTCAATCAATACATTAAAGGAATAGTTACTTTCGAGGAACTATTCCTTTAATGGAAGCATTTCTGAAAGACTGACTTGTCAATCTAACTCGCTTGGTTTTTAGGATAAGTAAGTAAGAATTAAAAACAAATACGGAATAGCATGGATGTGGTATACTTGGATTTTGCGAAAGTTTTGATTACTGAGCCACATGGGCGGCTAATGTATAAACTGGTATACTTGGATTTTGCGAAAAGCTTTGTGATACTGTGCCACAATGGGCGCTAATGTATAAACTGAGGACTGTTGGCCTAGAAAAAAACATTTGTACATGAAGAGAACTGGTATATGGATCGCAAACAGAGAGTGGTGGTCATGGAGCTACATCTATGGGACTTAAAGTGGAGCCCACATATAAATTAAGGTTTCATTAGGGGTAGGAGGTAATGTAAAATATATTTGTTCTTAAAACACAAAGGTTGTGTATAGTCTCATGTTATAAAATGGCATGCCCAGATAATTCAGAAATAGGAATATTTCTCACTCCCAGCATGAGGCAACGTGTGGTGTGTTCCCACCTTACAACCGGCATTCCCCCTACCTTTGTATCCACATTTTGCCTTTAATTTTCACTTAGCACTAACACTTGTCATTTTTTTTTGCGTGACTCAGCTAGCGTCACACACAATTTTTATCTGATAAGTCTCCCCTCTAATGCACTCCTTGGCCCCTCGCAATTTTGTGCTTTTGTGTGCTATCTCTCCTTCCCTCTTTTCCCCATTTTCTCTCTCTCTCCTCCTTCTTTTTTTTTCCTCTCGC
>JAACNH010000098.1:284032-294032 GCA_019447015.1 Hymenochirus boettgeri
TTACTATGTAACTGTTATACGGACATTATGGGTAGGGTATAAAGGTTAGACTAGATGGATGTATATCTTTATACAACCTCCAATACTATGTTACTATGTAACTGTTATACAGACATTATGGGTAGGATATAAAGGTTGGACTAGATGGACATGTGTCTTTATACAACCTCCAATACTATGTTACTATGTAACAGTTAGACAGACATTATAAGTAGGGTATAAAGGTTGGACTAGATGGACGTGTGTCTTTATATTGGTTCGGGTTGTCATGTTATTTAATAAGGTAATTCGGGGCTGAATGCCTTGTGGTGGTTGACGGTGTCCATGATGAATTCAGGTAATCAGACTGGAGGTGTTGGGTGGTTGCGGTTTGCTGTGGTGGCTGGAGGTCCCTCGTGGTGACATGTATTGCATAGGTCCTTATTGCAGCAGATATTATTCTTGATTAGGTACACAGGCCTCATACACCTTGATAGTCATAGTACATCATCTAGAGAAGACGAGTACGAGAGAGTCGCGTCATAATAGATGTAATACGTACCCTCCGCCGCTTCCGTCCTTTGGGGTTCTCACTATACAGGAGGAGCGTGGAGGGACCGCCCTAATTAAAAGGAGGCTTGTTTGGTGCTACTACAAACAGGTGAACTGTGCAAATTTATACAAATGACACATTGGGTTAATAACGTCAACCAATAGTGGGGTTCAACTCCATTTACCATAGAGTTGGGGTTATTCATATCCTGGATATTATGACCAATAATCAATGTTAACATCCGTCCATTAAGTCCAACCTTTATATCCTACCCATAATGTCTGCTATAAACGTTACATAGTAACATTTAGTATTGGGAGTTGTATAAAGACAACATTCCATCTAGTCCAACTTTAGATCCATACCCATTATGTCTGTGATAACATTACATAGTAAACATGTATTGGAGGTTGTAAAGGCTACATCCATCTAGTCCAACCTTTATACCCTACCCATAATGTCTGTATAACAGGTACCATAGTCCACATAGTAGTGGAGGGGCGGGGGGCTTGCTACATGCTATAGTCCATCTCGTCCAACCCTTATACCCACCCATAAGTCTGTATAACAGGTACATAGTAACATAGGTATTGGGCGGTTGTATAAAAGATTTACGCAATCTCGTCCAACCTTTATACCCTACCCATAATGTCTGTATAACGTTACCTCGTCCACAGTATTGGAGGTTGTATAAGACAACGTCACATCATAGTCCAAACAATGTATACAACCGAAGAAAGCGGCCCCTATGAGTAAACAGGTACAGAGTAACAGATTCAGGTAGTGGGGGTGATAAGAAAGACAGCCGAGTAGGTCCAAGCCGATTATTACTCCTACCCATATGTGGTATAACAGTACATATAATAACATAGATATTGGAGGTGTTGCTATAAAGACATACGACTCCCTACTAGTCCAACTTTATACCCTACCATAATGTCTGTAAACAGTTACATAGTTAACATAGATGGAGGCTTGTATAAAGAACACACGCCATCTAGTAACAACCTTTATACCGCTACATAATGTCTGTAAACTGTTACATAGTTAACATAGGTATTGCGAGTTGTATAAAGACATATACGTCCAATTAGTCCAACTTTATAGCCTACCATAATGTCTGGATACGTTAATAGCTAAATAGTTATGGAGGTTGTAATAAACAACGTCCCTCTTAGTCCAACATTTATACCCTACTCATAATCCTGTCTACTGAACAAGGACATAGAACATAGATATTGGAGGTTGTTATAAGAACATAAGTCCATCTAGTCCAACCTTTAACCTACCCATATCGGTCTGTATAACCAGTTACATAAGAACATAGTATTGGAGTAGGTTGTTATAAAGACATAACATCCATCTAGTCCAACCTTTATACCCTACCATAATGTCGACTATAACAGTTACATGACGCCTAACATAGTCTATGCGACGGTTGCATAGCAAAGACATACGTCCATCTAGTCCAACCTTTATACCCTACCATAATGTCTGTATAACAGTTTACATAGAACATAGTATTGGAGGTTGTATAAAGACAACGTCCATATAGTCCAACCCTTTATACCCTACCCATAATGTCTAGAAACAGTACATAGTAAACATAGTATTGGAGGTGTATAAAGCCTATATCCATCTAGTCTCACACCCCACCCTCTTATATCCTACACATAATGTCGGTATAAGTTACCATAAGACATAGTATTGTGAGGTTGTATAAGACATACATCCATCTAGTCCAACTTTTATATCTACCCATATGTCTGGAGAAAACCCCAAAGGGTTTTTTTTGTTTTACCCCCTAGTAAAATGTATTGGAGGTTGTACAAGACATAACGTTCCATTATAGTCCAACTGTATACCATACCAGAATGTCTGTATAACAGTTTTACATAGTAACATAGGATTGGAGGTTGTACAAGGACATAAGGTCCATCTAGTCCAACCTTTATACCCTACGCAGAATGTCTGTATATAAATAGTTACATAGAACATAGTATGGAGGTTGTATAAAGAATAAGTCCATCTAGGTCCAACTTTATACCCTACCATAATGTTATATACCAGTTACATAGTAACATGTAGTGGAGTTGTATAAAGACAGACGCCATCTAGTCCAACCTTTAGATCTACCATACTGTCTGTATATAACAGGTAAATACTCAACATAGTATTGGAGGTTGTATAAAGACATACATCCATCTAGTCCAACCTTTATACCTCCCCCTAATGTCTGTATAAACAGTTACCTAGTAACATAGATTGGAGGTTGTACAAATAAATAGTCCATATAGTCCAACCTTATACCCTACCCATAATGTCTGATAACAGTACATAGTAACAAGTATTGGAGGTGGTATAAAGACCTACGTCCCTCTAGTCATCTTTTACCCTACCCATAATGTCTGTAAACAGGTACATAGAAACATAGTAATTGGAGGTGTAAAATGTTTAATGGAAACCCCTTTTAAATAAAACAATAACATGGTGCATGGATAAAGGTGTACCTTTATTGGTAAAACTAAGATAGTTAGCAAGCTTTCAGAACTTCTAGTCCTTTTCAAGCTGAATATCATGACGCTGTGGTGACTCTGATATTTATACAAAATTTACTGTAAGCTCACAGTTTAAAATACCCAGATAAAGGCCAATATCAGGTGGGAAAGGTGTTAAACAAAGTCATATAAAGGGGTCTGCAAGGGACAAACAGATAAGGTACAAGCTAATGGGGCATAGTGGGAAGTTATGTGAAGTGAAAGGAATTCCATGGAATAAACTGTCCAATGATGTACAGATGATTCTGGTTTGGTGCTGGGCCGGTCTTTATCTTTATAGTTTCATAAATCCAAGGCCAGGTTCGTCCCCTTATCAGAGAGTTAACGTTTCCATTCATTTGTACTCCCCATACCTCCCCCATTCTTCTGTTGTAAGTTCCCCTTAAGGACCAAGATACTTAGATGGTTATGGAGTGGTTGTTACAATGGTTCCATACTGGTGTTCCGTTCTTTATTTGGTATAGTAAAGCGGCTGGTGGGATTCCTCTTTCTCAGGCTTGGCCGTCTTCCTATTCATCACCAGCCTTTTCCTGTTTGGGCATTCCTTTTGTTAGTCACTGTATAAGTACACCACATTGGCATGAGAGCCCAGTTGTATGGCCATGGATACGTATCCTCTAAGTGCTGGAATCTGATATTTTGTCTGGAATTGAAAGATGTGTGGGCAGTTTTGCCTTGTTTATTGCCACAGGGATAGGACATTTGTTGGTTGAATCATGGCGACTTATGATTATTAGTCTTTTTAGATTTGTGGGTGCCTGCTGAATGCCAGAAGTGGTGGGTCTGGAATCGTTTGGAGCCTCTAATCCTTTGAAGGCTACAACTGCTAGATCATGGTATTTATATCTGCAGGGGTCCCCCGTTAGTAGGGGATGTCATCGTGATGACTAGAGGGTATTCGATTGTTCTATTTTTTTGTTTGTGTGCAGAAGGTGATTTCATGGGAATCATGAGGGCTGTATGGAGTGTTTTGCTTTGATCCCTCCTTAATCCTAGATCTAGAAAGTGAATGTGAGTAGGGAGTAGTTCGTTTAAAATTGATAGGTAAAGTCATTAAATTGTTGTGAAATTGAAGGGTTCTGGTTCATATGTCAGATTCATGAATATGTCATTACTGTAGCCGAGGTACGTTTTAGAGTTGGTGTTTAAGTGGAGAGAGTATTCTTATAGTTTAGCAATGAAAAGATTGAGCCATATCGGGGTGCAAAGCGATGTACCCATACTGGTCCATGTTCTGTTAATAATTCTTGACGAATTGGAAGTAGTGTGTGACAAGGTAAATTCAATAAGTTGTATAAACTGCGTGAGATGGTCCCCTATCCTCCCTCTAGGCCCTCCTTTCCAGAAATTCTTTGCAGGCGGCTATACCATCTGCATGTGGAATGTTGTGCTTCGACACCATTGTTGCCAAAAATGTGCCCCTAGGTTGTTATAAAAGACATACAGCAATCTAGTCCCAACCAATATACCCTACTTATAATGTCTGGATAACAGCATAGTTAACATAGTATTGGAGGTTGGATAAAGGTCAACATCAATCTAGTCGCAAACCTTTAGACCCTACCCATTAATGTCGTATAAACAGTTACATAGTAACATAGTATTGGAGGTGGTATAAGCATACATCCATCTAGTCCACCTTTATACCCACCCATAATTTTCTGTTAAAACAGTTACATGTAACATAGTATTGGAGGTGTATAAAGGACTACGTCCATCTAGTCCAAACCTTTATACCATACCAATAATGTCTGTATAAACAGTAATAGAACATTAGATTGGAGGGTTGTATAAAGACATACGTCCAGCAGTCCAACAAAAACCATAGCCCGCATGACCCTACTTATAATGGGTATAACAGTTACATAGTACCATAGTATTGGAGGTTGTATAAGACTACATCCATCTGTCCAACCTTTCTATCCATACCCAGAATGTCTGTAAACAGTTACATAGTAACATAGTATTGGAGGGTGTATAAAGAACATACGTCATCTAGTCAACCTTTATACATTACCATAATGTCGTATAACAGTTAATAGCTAGCTAGATGGAGGTTGTTAAAGGACACAGGCCATCTAGTCCACCCTTTATACCATAATTATAATGTCTGTCTAATGTGAATAGTAAATTAGATTGGAGGTTGTATAAAGAAAATGTCCATCTAGTCCAACATTTATATCCTACCATAATGTTGGAAACAGTGACATAGTAACATAGTATTGGAGGTTATATAACCTGTACATGTATCAACCCCAACAACCCCAACCAGCACAACACATTCAGTACCCCCTGTACATGTATCAACTCCAACAACCCCAACCAGCACAACACATTCTGTCCCCCCTGTCTTATGTATCTACCCCAACAACTCCCAACCACCACAATACCATTTCACCCCCCTAGTATCTGTAATCTCCCCCAACAACCCAACCAGCACAACACATTCGTCCCCCCTGTATTGTATCTCACCCCCAACACCCCAACCGCACACACCACACATGTCAGTACCACCTGTTATTGTATCTACCCAACAACCCAACCAGCACAACACATCATTGTCCCCCCCCCTGTATATGTATCCTCCCCAACACCCCCAACCAGCACAACACATCAGTCCTCCCCTGTAATGTATCTACCCAACAACCCACCAGCACAAACTTCAAGTCCCCCCTGTATAGTATCTACCCCAACACAAGACAACACATTCAGTCCCCCTGGATATGTATCCTACCCATCTACCTCTACCAACCAACCAGCACAACACATTCAGTCCCCCCTGTATATGTATCTACCCCAACCAGCACAACACATTCAGTACCCCTTATATGTATCTACCCCAACCAGCACAACACATTCAGTACCCCTGTAATTGTATCTACACAACACCCCAAACAGCACAACACACTTCTGTCCCCCATCCTGTATTGTATCTACCCAACACCCAACCTAGCACAACCCAATTCAGTCCCCCTGATATGTTTCTACCCCAACCATCACAACCACCTTCAGGCACCCCTGTATATGGATCTACCCAACAACCCAGCCACCACACCATTCAGTCCCCCCCCTGTCCTGTGTCAAACACACCAACAACCACACATTCTGGCCCCCTGTACATGTATCTACCACCACACAACCTCACCATCAGTATCCCCACCAGCAACGCACATTCGTCCCCCTGTACATGTATCAACCCCAACAGCACCGACACTCTGTCCCCCCTGTAACCTGTATATAACCACAACAACCCCAAAGCACAAGCACATTTCAGTCCCCCTGTACATGATAAACCCCAACAAACCCGCACAACACATTCTGTCCCCCCTACAGTACGACCATGTATCAACCCCAACCACCACAACACATTCAGTCCCCCCTGTACATGTATCAACCCCAACAACCCAACCAGCACAGCACATTCTGTACCCCCTGTACATGTATCAACCCCAACAACCCCAACCAGCACAACAGTTGTCCCCCCTGTAGCTGATCTAACCCCAACAACCCCAACCAGAACAACACATTCATATCCCACCCTGTCATGTATCAACCCCAACAACCCAACCGCACAGTCACAGTCGGTCGCCCCTGTCATGTATAACCCCAACAACACAACAACATTTCTGCCCCCCTGTAATTTGTATCTCCACAACCAACACAACACATTTCAGCCCCCCTGTACAATGTATCAACCCTCACCCAGCACAACACTATCAGTCCCCCTTACATGTATCACCCCCACCTAGCACAGCCCTTCTTCCCCCCCTGCCCTGTATCTACCACAACACCCCCACCCAGCACAACAACATTCAGTACCCCCTGTACATGTATCACCCCAATCAGCACAACACATTCTGTCCCACCCTGTACAGGTTCTACCCCAACAACCCCAACCAGCACAACCATGCATCCCCCCCCCTTTACATGTATCAACCCCAACAACCCCAACCAGCACAACACATTCAGTACCCCCTGTACATGTATCAACTCCAACAACCCCAACCAGCACAACAGATTCTGTCCCCCCTGTACATGTATCTACCCCAACAACCCCAACCAGAACAACAGATTCTGTCCCCCCTGTACATGTATCTACCCCAACAACCCCAACCAGCACAACAGATTCTGTCCCCCCTGTACATGTGTATATGTATCTACCCCAACAACCCCAACCAGCACAACACATTCAGTCCCCCTGTATATGTATCTACCCAACAACCCCAACCAGCACAACACATTCAGTCGCGAGGGCTAACATTATGGTTTATATCAGTGATATCATACATACAGTACCTTATCAGTAAATATTACATGTATGGTTTATCAGTGATATCATTAGATACAGTAACTTTCTTTATATTACATACAGTATGGTTATCAGTGATATCATTAACATACAGACGTTATCAGTAATATTACATACAGTATGTTATCAGTATATCATTACATACAGTATGGACTTATCTAATATTACATACAGTATGTTATCAGTGATATCATTAGACACAGAACGACTTATCAGTAATATTACATACTTATGGTTATCAGTGATATCATATACAGTAATTACTTATCTGTAATATTACATACATATGGGTTATCAGTGATATCATTACATACAGTATGACTTATCTGTAATATTACATACAGTATGGTTATCAGTGATATCATTAGATACAGTATTGACATTATCAGTATATTACATACAGTATGGTTTATACTCAGTGATATCATTAGATACAGTAAGACTTATCTGTAATATTACATACAGTATGGTTTATCAGTGATATCATTAGATACAGTAAGACTTATCTGTAATATTACATACAGTATGGTTTATCAGTGATATCATTACATACAGTATGACTTCTGTAATATTACATACAGTATGGTTTATCAGTGATTTTCATTACATACAGTAAGACTTATCTGTAATATTACATACAGTATGGGTTATCAGTGATATCATTAGATACAGTATGACTTATCTGTAATATTACATACAGTATGGTTTATCAGTGATATCATTAGATACAGTATGACTTATCTGTAATATTACATACAGTATGGTTTATACAGTGATATCATTAAATACAGTAGACGTATCGGTAATATTACATACAGTATGGTTTATCAGTGATATCATTACATACAGTATAACTTCTGTAATATTACATACAGTATGGGTTATCAGTGATATCATTACATACAGTATGACTTCTGTAATATTACATACAGTATGGTTTATCAGTGATTTCATTACATACAGTAAGACTTATCTGTAATATTACATACAGTATGGTTTATCAGTGATTCATTAGATCAGTAAGACTTATCTGTAATATTACATCCAGTATGGTTATCAGTGATATCATTACATACAGTATGACTTCTGTAATATTACATACAGTATGGTTTATCAGTGATATCATTACATCAGTATGACTTATCTGTAATATACATACTATGGTTTATCAGTGATTCATTAGATACGTAAGACGTAATCTGTAATATTACATACAGTATGTTTTTATCAGTGATATCATTAGATACAGTAAGACTTAATCTGTAATATTACATACAGTATGGTTTTATCAGTGATATCATTACATACAGTAAGACTTAATCTGTAATATTACATACAGTATGGTTTATCGTGATATCATTACATACAGTAAGACTTATCTGTAATATTGCATACAGTATGGTTTATCAGTGATATCATTAGATACAGTAAGACGTAATCTGTAATATTACATACAGTATGGTTTATCAGTGATATCATTAGATACAGTAAGACTTAATCTGTAATATCATACAGTATGTTTTCATTGTATCTTAGATAAAGTATGACTTATCTGTATATAACATACAGTATGGTTTATCAGTGATATCATTAGATACAGTAACTTAATCTGTAATTACATACAGTATGGTTTATCAGTGATATCATTACATACAGTAAGACTTAATCTGTAATATTACATACAGTATGGTTTATCAGTGATATCATTACGTACGTAGAACTTAATCTGTAATATTACATACAGTAGTTTTCTCAGTGATATCATTAGATACAGTAACAACTTATCTGTAATATCCATACAGTATGGTTTATCATTGATATCATTAGATACAGTATGACTTATCTGTAATATTAACTACAGTATGTTTATCATTGATATCATTACATACAGTACGAATTATCTGTATATTACATACAGTATGGTTTATCAGTGATATCATTAGATACAGTACAATCTTATCTGTAATCTTACACATACAGTATGGTTTATCAGTGATATCATTAGATACAGTACAACTATCTGTTATTACATACAGTAATGGTTTATCATTGATATCATTAGATACAGTAGACTATCTGTAATTTCATACTTATGGTTTATCAGTGATTCATTACATAAAGTACGAATTATCTGTAATATTACATACAGTATGGTTTATCAGTGATATCATTAATACAGTACAACTTATCTGTAATATTACATACAAGTATGGTTATCAGTGATATCATTAGATACAGTAACACCTATACTGTAATATCACATACAGTATGGTTTATCATTGATATCATTAGATACAGTATGACTATCTGTATTTTACATACAGTATGGTTTATCAGTGATATCATTACATACAGTACGAATTATCTGTAATATTACATAGAGTATGGTTTATCAGTGATATCATTAGATACAGTACAACTTATCTGTAATATTACATACAGTATGTCTGTTGTATTCAATTAAATCAACTGGACTTGAAATGTAGTTCTTGAAGACGTTTCGCTAGTCATCCGACTGGCTTTCTCAATTCAGAATGACTTGTACAAGAATCTGTGGCAATTGATAGTACCCTGGAAAATCCCAATTAGCATATCACACAG